>OZ020198.1:23200665-23228207 GCA_963971165.1 Philopedon plagiatum | reverse complement strand
CGAATGTAGTAGTTTTTTCTACAATTGACAGGACAAAATTAAAAAAAACAGGGTTTCGCCGGACGCTAGCTGTTGCAATGATTTGTATCTAGCAGCAGTGTCAAAATTTTAGAGACATTTCAATGAGATTACATTGAGAAAACCTTAATCGTCTTAAATATATCTGAAGTTCGACTTTTTGTAAAGTTAAGGGGAGTAAAATAGATAATAAACAAAAAATTACCTGTTTATTTAATCGAAATTTCATAAACGAAAACCAATGTAAGAAAAACTTAAAAGTAGTCAAATTCTGTACTAACAACATAAAAAATCATTGTTTTTCCTTGGGTGCACAAAATTATAAACTCAGTATGACCACCATTTCTCTCCATACATACTATTGTTCTCGAGCGCAACTCTCGATTAACATTTCGGAGCATTTTACGATTTATTTGCAATACACAATTTCTAATGACATTCTCTAAATTTTGTATATTCCTAAAGGGTCGATGTTTGTACACAGAGTTCTTTAGGTATCCCCACATAAAGAAATCTAACGGAGTCAGATCTGGTGATCTCGCAGGCCACGGATTTTCAGAAAACCGTCCTATCCACTGGTTTCCAAATTCTTGATCCAGCCATCTCTTCACCTCATTTGTGGAATGAATGCTAGCTCCGTCTTGTTGAAAGTATAAATTTCTTCTTTCGGCTAATGACAAATTGTCTAAAAAGTCAGATATCTCAGTTTGTAGAAATTCTAAATATCGTTCTGAATTTAAATTGTCTCTAAAGAAAAAAGGTCCCACTATTCTGAGGTTGAAAATTCCGCACCACACATTAACCTTAAAACTATATTGGTCTTTACTCTGAATTACAAAGTCTGGGTTTTCGGTGGCCCACCATCTACAGTTTTGTGAACTGACGGTTCCGTTAGAGGTAAATGTAGCTTCATCCGAGAAAAGAACGTTCTTTGGGAAATTAAAATCTTCCTCAATCATACCCTGGAACCAGGCACAAAAATCGAAGCGGGCGTCATAATCCCTATCTTTTAATACTTGTACAAATTTAGGTTTGTACGGATGAAATTTGTTTCTTTTTAATATCCTCCGCACAGATCTTTCGTGAATGTTAGTGATCTCCGATATTTGACTAACTGCTAATTGGGGTGTTTCTGTGATCGACAAACACACATCCAGAGAACCTTCGTCACCTGTTACCGGTTTTTCATGGGAAACTTTATACTGATTTTCTACCGATCCCGTTTCTTTAAATTTATTGACTAGACGAGATACTGTGGAATAATGGAGGGATTTATCGAGGTGCCTCTCATTAAAAATTGCTGCTGTTTCTCTATGGCTTTTGTAATTATCTCCAGAAATTAAAATAATTTATATCTTTTCCTGAAGAAGTAGTGTGGGTGCCATTTTAAGGAATAAAATATTAATAAACTTATGTAAAATATCAAACTTAGTAAGATGCGAGACATAAACCAATGACATAGGTTGAAATCAAACAAATTATAATTTTTCTGTTGTTTTTAACCTACTAGATTATTTGGTTGTTTTAATTTCAGAGCCTGCTTTGGTAGTTTTAAGTACAACTAAATAGACCTGGTTGTTAAATTTATGTGCGAAAAATCTTAATAAAATCTTGATACAGTCATTTCATTAGATTCAAACCATTGCAACAGCGAGCGTCCGGCGAACACCTATTTTTTCGATTTTGTCCTGTCAATTGTAGAATTGTAGATCTGACTCCGTTAGATTTTTTTATGTGGGGATACCCAAAGAACCCTGTGTACAAACATCGACCCTTTAGGAATATACAAAATTTAGAGAATGTCATTATAAATTGTGTATTGCAAATAAATCGTAAAATGCTCCGAAATGTTAATCGAGAGTTGCGCTCGAGAACAACAGTATGTATGGAGAGAAATGGTGGTCATACTGAGTTTTAAATTTTGTGCACCCAAGGAAAAACAGTGATTTTTTGTGTTGTTAGTACAGAATTTGACTACTTTTAAGTTTTTCTTACATTGGTTTTCGTTTATAAAATTTCGATTAAATAAACAGGTAATTTTTTGTTTATTATCTATTTTAATCCCCTTAACTTTACAAAAAGTCGAACTTCAGATATATTTAAGACGATTAAGGTTTTCTCAATGTAATCTCATTGAAATGTCTCTAAAATTTTGACACTGCTGCTAGATACAAATCATTGCAACAGCTAGCGTCCGGCGAAACCCTGTTTTTTTAAATTTTGTCCTGTCAATTGTAGAAAAAACTACTACATTCGTTTATTTTCATCCAGATACATGGGCTTTATATTAGCCAAGCTATCTAAACGAAAAAAACCGGAAATTTGTAAATCGATAAAAAAATATTTAAAAAAAATTGAGTTTTCCAATTTTTTTAAATAAAATCTTAAAATTTTGCACAAGGACCTAGAATTTAATTATAAGCAATTTTTTCAAATAACTTTTTTTGATATCTCGTCAACTAACCTCACTTTTTGTAAATTAACAATTTTTTTTTTAATTTGACGCTATACCAGTGGTCACGTGACGTATGTCAAAATCGATTTTTAGGTTATCGGACATGCAGAACCGATCCCCTGGGAAAGTTTTTCCGATACTCTCCTAATAAAAATTTTTCCCATATGTTGCGAACTTTTTGCCGGTCACTGTATAATAATAAATAATAATTATTTAAAATAATTAATTGAAATAATTACTGGGAATAATTATTTGGAATATTCTGAATAATTATTTGAAATTATAAAAGTGCATATTATTGCTGTCCCCCACCCTTATTACCAAAAGGATCGCTCAGAAAAATCAGAAAAAAAATCACGAACGTTAAGAATTAGGTGTAAATTGAGCCAAAATGATCAGAATTGAAAAATTTTGGTTGTTATAAACAATTTAATTGTTTATTACCTTATAACTGCTAAACCATTGGTTTTAGAGAAAAAAGAACAAAAAACATTTCTTACGATAAAAGGCAAAATTTTTGATTTGGCTCGGTCGAAACGCAAGTGCATAATTTAAGTGGGGAGCGATGGCATGGAACACTAATTGGGCAAGTAAAGCTTGCACTTGACCTATTTTGTTTTTATGTCGCTGGTCCTAACCGTTGTTGCATACTCCCCGTAATATGTACTACAGCACTTATTTCAATAATAGTAATGTGTTGGTCAGAATTCACCATCTTATATGGGTGTGAAATGTCTGAACAAAATGAAAAGCATAATAGATGAAAATAACATAAAAACATTTATAGGAAAATCTCAGAAATTCTTATGTGAACATGCATTTTATTCGGTTCCGGAGTTTTTGGATTACAACCATGTACTAGTCACGTAAGACACTTAGTTTGCAGTTGTAATTTTGTCTGACTAGTCTTATAAAATAATTGTATTGTAAATTTTTATGATGAATAAATTGAAATTGTGCGTGATTCTAATTTTTTAAGTAATTTACATAATCTGTGTAATCAAAAGACGCCTTTCAGATATAATTACTTAATATTATCATCTTTCCCGCAGTTTCTTCCATCACGAACTAACTACTACTTTTAAAAATAATAATTATTACTTCGTGTAAAACTAGACACGAAGAAGAAAGTAAGATACTCTTACTGTTTTTTTTTTGCTGTTTATATGCATAAAATGGTAATTATAAAGAATTAACAAGATAAAAATTATAAATAAGGTATTATGGGATTGTGAGAATTATGCTATACATTATTTAGTTTAGCCGGTGTCATTATCCAAATAAGTATGTTTTAGATAACGTGTAAGCATTCCAAGTAAATCTCTCATTAGGTCAGATAAATAGATTATTATTTAATGGAACCGTTAGAGTACTTTTTGAACTTTCTGACACAAATATGAGGTACGTTTATCTAAATTTTTAACTACGCTCCTGAATTTCTTAAATTTTTCCTTAAAGAATAATTGCAACTGTTACCATAGACTAAATAATACCTAGACCCTAGACGAACACTGCCGTGCAACGAAAAGCGGGTCTCCCTTGAGACATTTGATGGGTTTACTGGTTTATGGTTTAAAAGTTTGTTTGTCTACCACTGGCTGACAAACAAACTTTTAAACCATAAACCAGTAAACCCACCAAATGTCCCAAGGGAGACCGGCTTTTCGGTATATTTCGAGTGTCTTTCTATATTCTTTATAGTCCTTGCTGTTACTCAATCTACAGCCAAAAATAGGCAAAGAATAAAAAGGTTTCAAGCCCCAAGCCCTACGCTCTTACCCGAAGTGCTTTCAATTTGCAAGCACTAATTACTTTGTAAAGTGCCTTCAAATTACCAATTACTTGTAAAAGTAATTGTCCCCCAAGTACTGAGCAGTTTCGGAAAGGGCATTAAGCCCTCATAAGTGTTTTAAGCCCCAAAATTACAGCTTACGATAGCAGACGCTCTTTGGTAGTTAATTTTGATCATTAACGTTAACTATGACAGATATAAAAATCATATTTTCCTAATTTGCTTGATAATTTAAGAGCTTGCGAGCCCCTAAAAGGGACTGAAAGCACTTCAAGAGACTTTAAGCACTTTAAAAGAACTTTAAGCACTTTGAAAAGGCTTGAAGCACTTGGAAAGGACGAAGCACTTTGAAAGAGCTTCTGATAATTTAAGAGCATGCGAGCCCCTAAAAGGGACTGAATGCACTTCAAAAGACTTTAAGCACTTTAAAAGAGCTTTAAGCACTTTTAAAATGTATTTAAACACTTTGAAAAGGCTTGAAGCACTTTGAAAGGACTTGAAGCGCTTTGAAGGAGCTTGAAGCACCTTGAAAGGGCTTGAAGTGCTTTAAAGGAGCTTGAAGCACTTTGAAGGAGCTTGTGGCACTTACGAGCCCTTTTTTCAATTACCAAGCACTTACATAAAGTAATTTAATTACAAAGCTTCAATTACATATTTAGACAATGACTTGTGGCACACTGCTTACAGACATTTTAACAAGGTTTTAAACACTTTGAATGAGCTTGAAGCACTTTGAAAGAGTTTGAAGCACTTTGAAAGGACTTAAAGTACTTTAAAATGTCTTAGAGCGCTTCGAAAGAGCTTGAGCGCTTTAAAAAAGCTTGAAGCACTTTAAAAGAACTTGCCCTTTCTCCAGTGACCAAGTATTTATATAAAGTAATTTAATTAAAATGCAAATTACATCTTTAAAAATGGACTTGCAGCGCAGTGCTTACAAGCACTGAAAGAGCTTAAATCATCGAAAGGGCTTGCAGTCCTGCCCGGCTCTGTGTAGAGCAACATCTTACTAAAATAAAATCAGTTTTGCAAAAATATTTCTTTGAAAAATGAATTCATAAATATAATTTTCGAAATATATATTTTAGAAATAAGCGTTTTTGGAAAAAAATTATCGAGAAATTTTCTTAAATCCAAGATACTTTAGGAGAACAAGAGATAAGTGTAAACATATTTCATTTTAAACTGAGTTTAAAAAATTTGATATATCGAAAAAAGGATTTTTTGTGCAGATTTTTAAAGACTTTTAAAACAACTTATATTTTGAAGGCTTTTCCGTTTAGCACTTAGAAGTAATGTAAGATGATTAATGAGAATGGTAGACAAGAGAAGATGTGTATAACTGTAAAGGCGTGAAATTATTAGCTAACGCGAACCAAGGCAATTTGCAACATTCTGAAAGATTATTTAATATATTCAAGAAGATGAAATGAAGATAGAATGGAAACATATATTTGTAAATAACGATTTCAAGGTTATTACCTATCTCCAGCTACATTCATAACTTAACTGACCTTTCTGTAATTCATAAGTGATATAAATATTATTTTTCTGTTATTAGGCGTCTTTTTAGTCACGAACTCATCCATATCCATATTGTTCCAGTTTACTGATAATACATTATAGTTTAAAAAACTAAAAACACGCTTTTATAGGTGGCGCACTAAAAAATTTAAAATAATTATTTTCCTTTTATAGCTGTACAAGTTAACAGAAAACCGGGGTATGCATGTGTGCGAAGTAAAGGGAGGCTCAGTTTGTTAGATGCTTTACTTTTTGCACGCTGCGCGCATTGCACACTCCGGTTTTCTGTTAACTTGTACAGTTATAAAAGGAAAATAATTATTTTTAACTTTTTAGTGCCCTACCCATAAAAGCGTGTTCTTATTTTTTAAATATATACACATTATATATATATATATATATATATATATATATATATATATATATATATATATATATATATATATATATATATATATATATATATATATATATATATTTAAAATTAAAAATATTAAAAGTGTTTTTACATACGAAACAAAATTAAATATTGTTCTACAATAATGTAAAAATGGCTCTAAATTGTAAAAAAAAGAACATGGTTATTCAAAAACTTGATGTAGGACAATACAGGGTGGCTCAAGAAGCTGAAAGTCGCACTTAAATTTCAATATTTTAGTCACCCGGTATATCCGAGATAAATTTTTTAAATAACCATGCTCTTTTTCACATTATAGAACGTTTTATGAATGTATACTTTTCTTGTAAAGCCGATAATAAAAAATTAATTTTATTTTTGGCACCTCCTCTATGTTAAAAACCTAATTCGCTAATATAAAAAGTTAACTCTAGTACATTTGCAGTGGCAGTTTATCTTTAAATAACGATTTAATGTCCATTCGGTATTCATTTTGAAGCGTGATTATCACTTTATAAGATAGAGTTGAAAAATTGGGAAAAAATTAGATAGGAAAAAATACAGAGTGATTCAAATGTACCGATGTCGAGGGCAAAAAAAGTACAAAAAATCGAAATTTAATCGGCGATTGCTCGCTTCCTATAGAGAATGAAGAAACTAAAAAATATGGATATCATGTAATTCGACGAGATCTCTCTGATGACGTATATGGGATTTTAATTTGAACCATTTTGACCCCACAAAAAAATTAAAAACCGTGAAATATTTAGGTGAAAAATCTAAATTTCCAGTTTTTCCCAAATATTTCCATTTTTTAGTGGTTTCAAGTTTAGGTAAATGTATTGCAAAAAAGTATTTGAGACTTTAAAGTTTGACTTATGAATCCGTTTTTCGAACCGACGCGACGTTTTGTTTTCTAGTTATTACGGACCAATGTACCAAAGAGGGGCCTGCAAATGGCATTTTTCGACCTAAAAAATTAAGAAGAATTACTTGTCATTTTCTGATCCTCGCCAGTTTCAGTTAAGTTCTGAAGCTCCGGGTTCTCTACAACATCCGAAAATTTACATCGATTTAATTCACTTTTGCGACCTGTACCCGATTTCAACGGAAATTGCGACGGATTTCAACGGAAAACGACTTTGACGTTTAATAGCTCCGAAACCAAACATCCTGTATAACTGAATTTTTTACCGAAGCTAGTTGAGCCATTCCTCTATCAACCCAAAAAATTCGTCTGCTCCCCCCTCTGACTGTTTTCGAGAAAAACAAACCTGTTCGACAATGTAGATTGACACTTATTTTTGCTGATCTCCTGACGTCACTTTTCACTAAGGACAAATGGCTGCTTTTTAAATTGTAATAAATTATACCGAAAAGTAAACACATTTTTGTAGCTAAATTATCCAGGTGACTTTCTTCAAAATATTTTTTTGGGTTTGTAATGACTTCTTAAACGATTTATGCAATAAAAAAAAATGTGCATATTCCTTAATAGAAGTGGATGAAAAATGAGTTGTAAGATTTCATTAAAATGTTAAGACGTTACAGCTCAAGCTAATAAAAGCACAAGAATACTAATTGTTTAGTATTCTTGTGATTAAAGCGTAATTAAAATAGCTCTCAAGAAGTTAAAAATAACTTTCAGTAATATGTATGTACCTAATTTTACCTTTAGACTTACATAATGTATAATACTAAAATCAAGAAGTACTTTCTTTTTCTGCATGATCGTCAGAAATATTTTTATTTTATTTATGCGTCTTATGGTCTAAAATATAATTGCCCTTAAGATCTAATATATAATTGCAAGATCTGCATAAATTTTATCTAGAAATGCCTTGACATAGTATTATAATAAACTTGATGACCCAGGTTGGTACGGTCCTACAATGTCAGTAGGTATTACTTTCGGCAAATTTATTTTTATAGCCTTAGATTGCAATGTTTAATTACTATAAGTACGTTAGTTGCAAAGTCTATAGGTTTGTAAATATCATGAATTTATTAAGAATGGATACGGGATGATTTAACATTCTTTGAAGCCAAAACAAACCATTCTAAGCGACACTGTAAACACAATTTGTAAACATTGGCCACATCTTATTTTACCTTGTATTTTTGTACAAAAAATACGTTAGAAGCATCACAAGATTTACTAAAAGTAATAAAAGCCCCAAAAATTTTTTATTTTTCTGCTAAATAATAATAAATTTAAGTTAAAAAGGTTTTATTATTTATAGGTTATATTATTTCTAAAGGTTTATTTAAAGTCGCTCCGAGTCATTTATAAATCTATAAGTCGCACTTTTTCTTTTCTAGTTCATTAGACAAAGACGTACGTGTAACCGAGTGTTCAGACGATTTTCCTAAGCAACCAACAGAGACAGCAACACTTCTGCGCTCCAACACTCCAATGCTATTTTATCTCTTTCTACTACCATTCTTGATTCAATTGCGTATTTCCTTAAAGTTCGTAAACTAGATCTCTAGGGTAAATGTTTTCATAACAAACAACAAATAAACAGGCTTCACCTTCGATACGCTCGCAGTATACGGAACACCGAATCCTTTCTAATTCATCCATGGTAAATATCCTGAAAATGTTAGCATTTGAAAAGGCAGAAGAAAATTAATGTATGTAAGTTGGACTCAATCGCAATATTTTGATGCCTGAAATCGGCTGTTACTCTATATCCCAGTACTTTTGGACCACCTTGTATAGACTTCTTGTAAAGTTCCGTAGAATAAACAAGCATAATTGGAACTTCTGCGACTTCACAAACGGATGTTATTTAAAGAACTCTTTGGAAATTCTTTTCAAGGACAAATACCCAATTGTCGTAAATTTAAGACCAAGGTTAAGGCACAAACTTAATGACAAAACTTAGAGGCTTAATTATTGTCAAATCGTTTAATAGCAGCAGTTATATCATTAGAGCTGTACGTAAACAGGACCTATTTAATTGCAATTAAAATGGCTTTAATGGTACCTAATCGTGTAATAATTAGAATTACAGATAGTGTTGTGCTGAGGCGTGCTGGACTACAAAACCAACACGCCGCCTGGCCCCAGCACCCTCCTGTTGTATTAATTAATTAATTTTGTTTTGGAGTCTCATATCTCATATATTTTAAAACGTAGGACGGTGGGCACATGAAATCACTATAAGAAATGTGAGAGGAATTTTCTAACCCTTTAAGCACTTTGAAAGGACTTCAAGCACTTTGAAAGAGCTTAAAGCATTTTGAAAGGGATTGAAGCACTTTAAAACGTCTTAGAGCGCTTCCAGAAAGCTTGAAGCACTTTAAAAGAGCTTGAAGCGCTTTAAAAGAACTTGCCCTTTCTCCAATTACGAAGTACTTATACACAGAGAAAATTGCTGTGCTATTTTCAATAATAATACTGTTTTTGACCACTGTCGCATTAGTTAATATTTAAAATTAATATTGTCTCAACAACACATCATTGAAAGAATCAAAAAAAAAATATTGCTTTAAATATAGACTTATTATTGGAGTTCAAAAGTATACCTACTTCTTTGAAAACTATATTACCATTATTGCAATGACCAAAATACTATTGGAATCCAATAAATTTCTATTATTCCTTGGAGTGTAGAATTGCTAGAGCCAAAATATTAATCTATTTGATTGAAATGCTTAAATATAATTGGGCGAAAAATAGCGATTTGTAGGCAGTGTGGTTCAAATTACAATATATGTTATTAAACGAACAAGAACTACGGTTTAAATAAAAAATGTAAAAATTAAGTCAATAATCCTTATATCGTTTCCATTAAAATAAACACTCCTTTAAAACATATAAGGTATTGGAGAAATAATAAAAAATATTAATTCAATGGGTCCTATTGTTGGCTGAAATATTATTTCTATTGCTCGCGGACACCCCTGGAGAGGTTAGAATTTTTCTTTGTTCGTTGAATACGCCAAAAATTAATAGATATTTTGCAAAAGACTGGAGACTGGAGCAACTCATTTCAGTGTTTTATAGTAAGGAAAACAAATGTATAAAGCTTTGCCGTAGTAAGTGTGCTTTTTATTTGTAAATCTCTCTTGGTTAGTCTATTGTATATGACTGTTTACTCTGCCGATACGTATTGTTAAACATCTGTTAACATTAAAAAATATGATTGTTGTATTTTTATTTTTTAGACATGGTTTCCACCAAATCTAGCTATAAATTTTGAAGATTCGAATGCAGTGGTAAGCGTTAAATTTGTTCCATCTTGAATCCTGTACCCCAAAGAAAATATAATACTGTACCCATACAAGCCAAAAGTTTTGCAAAGAAGCAGAATCCTATATTTTGAGTGAAATAAATATACAAAGTTTACCGTGTTCGCGTCAAAAACTAGTGTTAAAAAAGTGTCGTTCTTTTGTATTTAAATTTTTACAGAATGTCCAAACAATGTACTATGTATGTGTAATAATACTAGGTAGGTAAATAAAAATTATTTTAAAATAATAAAACGTGTTTTATTTGTTTTAAATATTAGTATAATTGATTTAATAGAAATTATTCACTAGGTTAAATGAGAGTACATTGTTCTTCAAAACACATATGTTGGGTGTCCCTGGATAGGGTTACCTATACCACAAATAAACCTAATTTTTAATTTTTCGACAAAAAGTTATTTTTAGGTGAGAAAATTTAGTTTTTTTCATATATAGGAAGGTCAAAAACTTCAAATATATGAATTTTACCTACGAGTAAGACTATCTTTATTTTTCGTTTGTAAGAAAAATGCCATTAGGAAATGTTGTTTAGAATTACTTTCGTAGTCTGTAGTCATAATCTAAGATTTAAAAAAAGGCTTGTTTAAATCGATCTTTTCCAAGCCTCAGTTTTTCCGAATTTAAGGAATACTATAACCAAAATACCTGTTTGGTACCACAAAAGTGTGTAGAGGTTGGCGGCTGTCATAATGAATAAAAACATTGTAAATAAAATGTTTAGTTTAATTAATACTTAGAATTTTTTGTTTTAGAAAAATAATAAGTTTTCTGAAATTTTGGATTATCACTAAAAAAGTAATTCTAAGCAACTTTTTAAAGTGACATTTTTCTTTAAAATGAAGAATAAAGGTAGTTTATATTTTAAAAGTTGTTGATCCCCCTGTACACAGAAACTTTTTTTACGTAAATCACACTTTTCTTAGAAGTAAATTTTTTATAAAGAAAAACTTTTTGTTAAAAAATTAAAAATTAAGTCCATTTCTAGTATAGGTAACCCCATCCAGCGACACCCTGTGTGTTTGAATTTAAAGAATTTTTTTTTTCTATTAGAGTTACATTAAATTAATTAATGTTGTAATTGAAACAATAAGAATAAGTATTTCGATTAAATAAGATGTACATATATTCTTACAAATAAACTTTTACTCAAACCAATATAACTTGTATTGAATCTAGAATAGGATATAACTGCATCAAATAATTGCTATATTTAAACGATCTATTAAAAACCAATGAAATATTTGAAGCAATCTTATAACCTATTGGTTAACAATGATAAACTAATCATTGAAATAAACCGAATTTGTATTGTGCGATATGGAATAGAGTGTGTCATTGAGTGAATTGGTATCCAATTCAATATACGATAGTATTTTTTCTGTGTATAAAGTAATTTAATTAAAATGCAAATTTCTAAAGTATACGAAGAACATTTATTTACAGTTTTTGATTTCAAACAGAGTATTTAAATATAATTTTCAGTTTATTTCAACCTAAGTTTTAACCTTACATTATTCTAATTACTTAAACACTTTGAATCTAGCCAAGACAACTCCTAGCTGTGCTAAAAAATTTGATTCCTACCTAATTGCAGTTATTTCAAAGTCATTGCAAAAATTACTACAATTATACTACTTTTATGCTAGGTCCAATGTCTGTCAATAATATGGTATAGCAAGGAATGCCATAATCCAAACGCGTTACTGGTAACTTATAATTTATAAAATGACCTTTAATACTAACAGCAGAAAAATGAACGAAGAAAAAATATTAGAGAAATGTGAATTGCGGGCCTTTAACAAAAAATGTCGACATCGCCATATTTACGTGTACAAGCCTACTTAAGAGAATGGCTAACATCTTATACATATATAAATATATATATATATATATATATATATATATATATATATATATATATATATACATATTATTATATTTTCGTTTTTAAACGAAAAGAACAAAATGAAATTTTGATTTATAGATGACTTAAGGGGTTTTTATGTGTCTGCCCAGGCGCAAAACCGGAGCAAATAATTGAGCAGCAAGTAGAGCTATCAGTACTCGAAGTAGAGTACTTCAAATATTTACCAATATTAGAAATAGCGTTACTTGTACTTAAAACTTGAGGTTGAAGTACTTACATTTGGTACTTGATTTGAACCAAAATGTATTTTAATTATTGTAACATATTTACTTCCATTACTATAAAGTATTTTAAATACCCTCACAAGTACTTTAAGTAGTCTGGCGGTATTTGAAGTAATTTAAATAATCACAAAAGTACATCCAGTACATTGGAAATATTTGAATTACTAGGGCGTTCAAATAATTAAAATATTCCCAAAAGCAGTTAAAATACTTTGTGAGTATTTGAAATAATCCCTAAGCATTTAAAGTATAACTATTTGTTATAGGATTATTATCTACTTTAGAAAAAAAAACTTAATTGCAGAGTAACAGAATCTCTGCATCTGCAAGTCAACTTGCAAACCCAAATATTTTAGAACATTGCTTACTCCATTATTTTAGAATTACTATGATAACATTCTAACTTTCTTGCATCTGTAAATTGACTTGCAGGTTTTCTGTAGTTTCGCTGCAAGCTGTACAAGCCAATAAAATTGAAGCACTTATTCTCGAGTAAATATTATGTAAAGTAAAAAGTAAAGATGGTAGAGGTATTTGCGCTTTACTTCTTGAAGTTGATAGTATTAGAATTACTTTCATTAAAAAATAAATTTTATCCGATTTCTTACAGCATCTTTTTTATTGCAATTTTTAAAAATATAAGAAGTGCAATTTCAAAACCATCGTATAACCATTATCTTTGACATTGATTTAATAAACACAAGTTTTGCTGAAAAGAATTCTTTAATTTTAAAAAATTACTGCTTGTTTTAATGTTAAATTAAACACCAATGTCCTATCATTATTTTTAAAATGTATTTTAATTTATAAATATATTTTATGTAATACACTATAGTATATGTAGTCAGATATTTTCTCTTAATTAATTAATAACGTAATACTACACATAATACTTTTTTTAAACTTTACATATCGAGAAACATGAAGCTGCCAAATAATATCAAAATTTTATATTTGCATGGTGGGTACTTTAATTTACTTTTACATGCAAGTACTTTAAATACGTTTGTACCTCAATGCCTTTTGGAGTAGATGAAATACTATTTTATTATCTAAAACATTTGCTAAGTGCATTTTCGACACCCCAGTTATTTTTAAGAACCTACATCAAATAAATATATGGTACTTTAATTACCTTTAGGGCACTTGAACTACAGTTGATTATTTGAAATCTTTATTTTTTGATACCTGACGTATTTTTCTTGGTTATTTTAATTAGAACTTTTTAGGTATTCCATATAAGGTACTCTCATTATACTTGAAGTCATTTACTTGATTGATATCAAATATTTTTACCAATTACTTAATACTTAAGGTACTTTTCTAAATTTAATAGTATTTATACTTGAAACACTTCGCATTTGATACTTATACTTCCAGTACTTTTTATTAATATATAGGTACTTGTGACAGGTTGGGTTGAAGTTGTTCCCTACATCGTGAGAAATATTTTTGTCGAAAAACTTTTTCTCTAAATCCAATGGTTCAGCAGTTAGAAGAAAATAAACAATTAAATTGTTTATAACAATTGATCGCGGTAGAATTTTTTAATCCGGATAATTTTGGTTCAATCTACACCTAATTCTCAATATCCCTGATTTTTTTCAGATTTTTCTCAGCGATCATTTTGGTGATAAGAGTGGGGGACAGAAATAATATTAATGCACTCCCGTTTCGACTGAGCCAAATTAAAAATTTTGAAAATTGCGTAAGGACAAAAGTTGTTCCTTACATCGCACAGTGTTGCATTCAATGGACAAAATTCAAAAATAGGAAATTTAGTTAATTAAATAGCTAGTATAGTATCCAAAATTTATCAAACCAACAATATAAATCCTGCAGCGACGGCATTTTGGTCGAAGTAAACGATGAAGTCGGTATGACAACAGCTATTGTTGTCGCCTTGTTAGTGTGAACATAAATTTCAAGCAAAGTTTTCGTCGTTTTCTTATTTCTTTCTGTGAATTATGGCGGATAGTTTTGAAGGTATGTACCCTATTGTAAGTATATTAAAAAAAAGTTGTTATTTACATTCGAGTGCGTTTACTAACTCTTATGATTTTATAAATATTATTATTTAAAAATATCAATTATTTAATTTTACCCAAGGTTTTAAAAAATTCATATTAAAACATATCTGTGATTTTTTTAAATAAATATCTGACATTAGGCTACATTAAAATATAATTCTTTTTTGCCGCTTCTTGCCGCTTGTCTTGCAACTAATGTTTTTTTTCAGATGAAACCCCTCAAAAAAAACGGAAAATTTTGTATAATGAATGGGTTGGCAGTAGCAATGATTTTTTTTTTAATATTATGGTAAAAAAAAATGCGTAGCGAATTAGAGCATATAAACTATTCAGAGGATTTTGAGCAAATATTGCTTAAAGAAAGCAAACATTTTTGCTTAACTATTGACCGAATGTGGAAAAATTGTAGTTAGAACCCGCAAAATATTCGAAAATAAGCATGCACGCTGGCTTAATGGAACTATCATTTTTTCGACATTAAAATCCAAAAAAGTTTAAGAAAAATTTAGTGGAAAATATACAACCAGGTTCTAGTCGTGGAAGACTACAGAATTTTTTCCAAGATGCATCTCAAAAGACAAAAATATATGCAGAGTTGAAGCGCTTGTTTCAAGCTATTCCCCAGAGAAGCTAAGATTTGTTGCTCAGCTATCAACTGATCTGCAAAAATGAACTGCTAGTGACAGTAAACAACGAATAGTTTTTTTGGCGGTATGTGCAAACTTCAATGAATGGATTCTTTGGTCTTTCTTAAGGTACGAATTTTTCATTTTAATTAGTTTTTATTATTTGTATTGTAGTCAAGTTATAGTTGTATTGTGGTTAAGTTTGTTTTAGGTATCGTACTTAATTTGATATTTTTTAAACCAATTAATCGGTCAGAAAAAAAATATTTGTACTCGCACCATTGGAAGACCCTGTCCCTGTATTATATCAAAAACTAAGCTGTCGTTAATATTAAGTTACAAAATTATAGATTTATGTATTTACAGTAAAGTATATTGAAAATATTAATCCATTTTTTATAAGTAGGAGTATTTTTGTCCATAATTCCCTATCTTGTGCAACATTGTGCATCGTGGGAAATATTTTTGTTGAAAAACTTTTTCTCTAAAACGATGGTTCAGTAGCTATAAGGAAATAAACAATTAAATTGTTTATAGCAACTGATTGAGCTAGAATTTTTTAATCCTGATAATTTTTGCTCAATCTAGACCTAATTCTCAATGCTTGTGAATTTTTTGAGATTTTACTAATCGATTCTTTTGGTGATAAGGGTGGGGAACAGCAATTTTTAAGCGTTTTCCCCCAAAAATGTTTAAAAAATGCACAAAAAAATACATCTATATATATATATATATATATATATATATATATATATATATATATATATATATATATATATATATATATATATATATATATATATATATATATATATATAAGTATATATATATATATATATATATATATATATATATATATATATATATATATATATATATATATATATATATATATACAGGGTGTCCCGAAATTAGGGGGCCAAAGTTAAACAGTGCATTCTGCATAGGAAAATAACACTAATTTGTTTAATAAACATGTATCGAAAAATGCCCCCTAACGGAGCTACGGCCCCCTAAAGAGGGGCCTATGATGATGGTTTTTTTCAAATAATTCCCACAGGGTTGAACATAAAAACATAAGTTTTTGGTATTTTTGTAACTTTGATATGCTGAATCTAGATCTAAAATCAAAACTATTAAAAGTTTATCATAGGCGTAACATTTGGGGGGGGTAAAGGTACAGAAACAGCCCTAACTTTTTTATGACCTAATGTTTTAATTTTTTTTTCTGAAATTATGAAAATCTAGAGCTTTTTACCAAAAAAAGGTACTCTTGATTTACATCGCTTAGATGCACCATTTGTGAGAAAAATGCCTTTAAAAGTAACACTGTTTAGCAAAGACGGATCAAGTAAAAATTAATCTTCCAATAAAACTTAGTGCCGGGCCATGAAATCGAATGTTTTACCAAATTTTCTAAAAAATAATGTTACTTTTATAAGCATATTAACGTTTATGTGGTTTTGTAAAAATAATTTTAGAGTTATGCATTCTACTACTAAGTTTTAGTGAAAATATGGGATATCTATGCTAAACAGTGTTACTTTCAAAGGCATTTTTCTCACAAATGGTGAATCTAGGCGATGTAAATCAAGAGTACCTTTTTTTGGTAGAAAGCTCTGGATTTTCATAATTTTAGAAAAAAAAATTAAAACATTAACTCATAAAAAAGTTACGGCTGTTTTTGTACCATTACCCCCCCGAATGTTACGCCTATGATAAACTTTTGGTAGTTTTGATTTTAGATCTAGATTCAGCATGTCAAAATTACCAAAATACCAAAAACTCATGTTTTTATGTTCAACCCTGTAGGAATAATTTGAAAAACACCATCATCATGGGCCCCTCTTTAGGAGGCCGTAGCTCCGTTAGGGGGCATTTTTCGATACATGTTTATTAAACAAGTTAGTGTTATTTTCCTATGCAGAATGCACTGTTTAACCTTGGCCCCCTAATTTCGGGACACCCTGTGTATATATATATATATATATATATATATATATATATATATATATATATATATATATATATATATATATATATATATATATATATATATTGTTGAATTGGTGCTTCAAGAAGCTTTCATTTGACATCCACGATGCCCTTGAATTTTTTTCCATTTCCCAATTTATCCCTTGAAATTAACCTCCAGAATCAAAATTCAACTTCCTGATAATTTTCGCTCAATCTACACCTAATTCTCAATGTTCATGATATTTTCAGATGTTCCTGACCGATCCTTTTGGTGATAAGATCATATACATATATTGTTGCATTCGTGCTTCAATAAGCTTTCATTTGACACCCTACACGATGCCCTTGAAAAAATTGTTTTTTCAGTTCCCAATTTACCCCCTGAAATTAACCCCCAGAATTAAAATTCAAATACTTCACGTTTATAATTGGGCCACCACATTCTATTACTGTGCTAAATTTCAAATTTTTACGTCGAACGGTTTCAGAGAAAATCGCCTATGACAGACACATGGACGGACACCGAAGTGACTCTATAAGTATAACACTAAACACAACACAAAATTTTATATTATAGAATCGTGGTCAAAACATCCATCGTACAACTAGTTCACAGTCTAGAGTGTCTTAATAATGGACTTTCTTATGGAACTGCCCCTTTGACTGTGAATTATATTATATATTTTTATTACTTATAAGACTATTGCGATAACTTCAAAGTAAAGTAAAAAATAAATAAAAATATACGTTTAAAAAATCAATATTAAAATTATATAATTGTAAAAAATTTATGTTAATAGTTGGAGCTGTCAATCGTAAGTAAATTTGCAATAAAATTTTTACTTTCATCTTCCAATTTATATTGGATTTAAATAAACAGCACTTAAGTACACGGTTAAGTTTGTATGTATGTCCTACTTATAAGTGCCTACTTATGTTAAAATGTTCGAATACTGTTAATTAAATCGACTTCTTACCGAGGGGAAAATTTTAACTCATGATTAGAAAGTGTAATTACACTATTATTGAATCACAGTACTAGTATTTGACTATCGACGAATTTCCCGTAACCATAATCAGCAATGTCAGTGACATTTAACACATGTCAGTGACATTTAAAACTTAATATTTCAGCACAATCAAAATTAAGAACATTTTGAAAATTACAAAAATAGATACACTTATGTAAATATACCCTTAGCTTAAAATTCTAAAAATAAAATTCAATTTTTTTTAAAGCGTAGTGCGTACGATAGGATTTTACATGTTAAATATTTAACTCTATGTTAGATCATGTTCTATTAGAAATAAGTACACAGATAATGTCTATAAGATTAAGTTTCTTTTCCAAATATGGCAAGAAAGCTCCAAAGAATACCGAAAAAAATACATTTAAAATTGCGATAAGAAAGCTTTAAATGTCAGAAAATGTGTGTCACCTTCACTTGGTACCAAAAGGTGAGAAACAATAATACAAGAGATGTGAAAAGTTAATAATTTTCCAAAAATTATTGCATTTTTAGGTATTTTTTGGAGCATTTTTGGAATAACTAACATAATCTTAAGACTCTGAAATTTACACTTCTAATAGAACAGGGCCTAACATGGAGTTAACAATTTAACATGTAAAATCATATGGTCCACTTTTTAAAAAATGCAATACATATGATTTGCTTTGGAAGAAACTACCATTTTACTGATACAATAGCGGATTATCCATAAGGTACTTTATTACTTAAATTGTTACTTATGTACAGTTTCTCCATTATAAACGGTAAAGTTTCTTAGAAATAAGAATTTTAAACAAAAAAATTGTAGGAATGGAAGCTGATTACACCTCTTAACAAATTTCTCATTATGTTTAATTTTTCTTAGAAATGTCTGTGGTAGCTGACTGACTGACTTAAAATCACTAATATTGTAAATGTTGTTTCGAAAATATTTTTTTTTTTTTTGTATTTCGGATATCTTGTATTGTATGTAGCAATACATTTCTTGATGCTATGTTTGCTTTAGACCTAAGAAAAACCTTTCATGAATAGTAGAACTTTTTCAATAACACAAAGATGATTTTTTGTAATTTGAAAGAAATTTACTGGGAAATGCAAAAATCTACCGATAAAACTTTACAGGTGATAAAATTTCAGTTCAATTATAAAACTTTTTTTATGTTTATTTAGTCGTGATAAACTAGCAAATTGGATCCATACATACCTTAAAACAAAATTACAATGTAAAAAACGGCCAGGCACTTAAAATCCAGGGAAAATTTAAGAACTCACTTTTCGCGATACTTAATAAAAAGCCACCTTAAAAGATAAACAAATCACCAATAAATTTTAGCGCGCCTGCATCCGGTAGGCCGACGTAGAAGAGTTGGAAGGTACGACCTGTGCTAGCGATTTGAATTTGCTAGACACGACTACTCAACTGGTAATAACAATCGCTCCGGTAAAAAAAGGGGGCAATTTTCAATTTGTTTATCGGATAATTGCCGATGACCATCAGTCATGTTGGTTTACCTTGCTTGTTCATTAGAACACTTAATTTAACAAACTGATTATTTTAACTTTTAAATTATAAAATCCCAAAATTTTACAGGCTCAAAAATTAGATTTTTTTGATTAAATTTTATATAATATTAAATTAAATTCTTAAATAATAGGCCTACTTATCCAACAAAATTTGATTATACTGTAATTTGATTAATAATCTGAGTCCGCTTTACCCAAATTAAGATGTCATCTGATTATATTGTATTTAATTACATTGTACTGACACTTACTCATACTATGTAATCTATTAAATAGTATTTAAATCGAAAAGTAATTGATACTTTACATCACATTATAATGTAATTACAACATAGCAGATCACCTAAAATTTAATTATTTTAACATTATATAGAGCCCGAATAGAAAGTATGTTTAGTATTTCTTGTAGATTATTCATTTGTACTATTTGAAGCCTTAAGGTGGCATTTTCCACGTGGCGTCCATGCTGGCCAACTAAATTTCATTTTGATATGTTTTTTTGGCTTTAAATTTTTTAACAATAACATTATAAGTACATTAAATATATGTAGTTTCATATTCTACAGGTATCTTTCAACGTATTAATAAAAGTTTCACGATATTTTATGATTTATTTTGGGAAAACAATATTTACAAAATATATTGAGGTTCTAGTGACGGAAAAAATGTCACCATAGATCTTTTAATATATCAATCTTCTGAATGAAATCAATATACACGTTAAAACTTTAAATAATTGACTGAAAATTGCTTGCAGGATGAGAAGCTATACTTTATACTTATAATGTTATTGGTAACAATTTTAAAGCCGAAAAATCATGTCAAAATGAAATTAAGTTGACCAACATGGACGCCACGTGGGAAATGAAGCCTTAATCGGGAACCATGATACAATAAAAGGAAGATATGATATCAGACCGAGTCAGATTCGACCGGGTTCGCGCATGACGTCACGCTGTGAGTTATTGTTGAAATTTATAATGCGCAATATAGAGTTTACGTTAGTTATAGGCGATTTTATATAAATTCTATTGGCAATATACTTTGCCTCCTGCTTATAATACAAATTTTAAAGTATATGATTTAAAATAATCATGTAAATAAAGGGATAAATTAATTTAAAATAATAGATATTGGTAAATTGCCTGCCAGTTGCGTTCTATGTATTTATTTACGTGAAAAGAAAAGGTAAATAATTTTATAAAATAAAACTGTGCCTGATAATTAAGATAATAATTTTTATTTAGAGGCATATTCTTATTACAGAGTCTTCCGAAAATATGTTATTGATAAGAATTTTGTTTGTTCCTATAATTTGTCAAATATTTTTTGCGGTAAATAACATAACATGTTTGCGACGGAAGCATATTTTTTAGGGTAGTTTTTTGGGGTTTTTTACACTTTAAATAGTAAATTATTAAAAATTATTGTATTTTTGTATTCTTTGAAATTTCAAATTTAAAAAATTCTTAAAATGCCAAAAATTATTCTAAACAAGACAAAAATATCTAAATTTATGAAATTAGGTAAAACAAAAAATTATTTTTTAAGACAATAGACTTTTTTTCAGTCTCTTTGTCGTATATTCTCGATTAAAGTCTGGTGATTCCTTACCGTGGGGATTTTTAGCAACTGTTTGTCACAGTAAACTTTTTTTATTGATGCGAGTTTGTAAAAACATTAAACACATTTGACATTCAGGACATGACACAATTCATGCTTTAAATTACCTTCATAATCACTTTCGTTAAAATGTCTAGAACATTACCTTCATAATCACTTTCGTTAAAATGTCTAGAACAGATTGTAGCATTTTTCACATTAAACTTATCTTCCCGTTTGCACAGACGCTTCCAAACACTTTGCGTTTCTTTGTTTTTGGAGAAGCTTAAAACTTTAATATCGGGCATAAAGCCCTTGCATTGATTGTCCACATCACAACCATAGACAACACACCTCATTTTCACTTTTAAACTCTTAAAAGTGATATAAAAACACCAAAAAATAACTTTAAAACACAACGAGATCTTAACAAAGACGTGTCTCGTTTACAAAATATGGCGGAATTACTCACAGCGTCACGTACATGGCCACGCCTACCTGCGCGGTATCATATTTTCTTTTATTTGTATCATGATCGGGTACATGTTCTCCCTTAAAATAAAAAATACACAATAATAGGTTGTCTAATTAGCATGTTATCAGATTACAATCACCTTACACCTAAATCAATTTGTTTATATAATTATGACCAGAGATTACTCTACTATTCTATTTAAAATTGATTAAATCACTCATTACTTAATTGTAATTGATAAAAAAATTCGGTCACGTGCAAGCTATACGTGCATAGTTAGTGTTCCGTGCCAGTGGCGTAGCCAAGGGGGGCAAAGGGGGGCGATAGCCCCCCCGGTCTCTACTGGTCGGCGCCCATCATGGGCGCCCGCAGGGAGGGACCAGGGGGGCCGTGGCCTCCCTGAAATTGTGAGATTGTCATACTTCGTACTTTTTGTTGGACGTATTGCCAAATATCTATTATTTTTGTAATAAATAATATTTCTTTTTATGATAAATGTTGTCTATTTTTCTGATTTTTCTGAACACCTTTACAACCACGTACAAAAACATGAATTAGGATTATAGGCCAGTCGACAAGTAGTTTTAGGTGGAAATAATTAGGGGCAAGCTGGAATAACTTTTATTCTCTTTGTTTTGCTCTGTTGAATACTATACTAAATTTGCACGGTCTATCGATCCCGGATTTGGCCGCCATATTGGAAAATCCAATAAAATTTTGACATTTTTATGGTTTTTTTTAAATAACTTGATTTGGGTGCACTGTACAGAAAATTTTCAAGTAACCGAAAATAAAGCCAATTAAATTCTCTACAAAAAAGGTCCTATTCACCGGTTTCGTGCATGAACAGGTTAACGAGATAGATGTGGTTAAATACAAGTCATATATTTTCTAGTATCCATTTAATATGTGTAGGTAGTTGATTCTATGTAAATTTTAATAATTTGCCATTAGAAATTTGTGTTTTTCTTGTGCTCGTTTCCACACCACCTAGCGGTAGAGCACTCGGCGCACTTTTTTTAAAGTGGTTTCCCCTATAGGCCTAATCCACTTTCTTGCCGTTACAAATATTCTATTTTTCTTCTGCATTTTTTTGACGTAGAAGGTTGATTAATTTCATCTTCTGCTTTTTTTTGACGTAGAAGGTTGATCCATTGACTCATCAATGTATTCGATATTTTCGTTGGTTATTAGTTCTTCAAATCGAGAATCGATTTCTTCGTCGTCGCCTGGATCTTCTATAGTCATTTCAGTATTTGAACACGCTCTTCCCTGGCATGAACCACACACTACTGAACATTGTAATCCTGCTTTTCTGCAGCTACAGGCTGCGTTACAACCTTTCCTACATTTACAAGAAATCATCTTCAATAACTCTTGGGGAGCGGCGTCTTGCAGCATAGGAATCGGTATAAGTCCATTGGACGACTGCTTCCAACCCCAGTCAGTTGGTAGTTTTTCGTTACCGTACCATTTTTGGACTTGCAGGTAGGTAGGTACGCAATGAGTGCATGCGAGCCGCATCTTCGGTTGGAGGAAGAGATGCAAGATTAAATAAACTCTTTGTTATAGATTGTGCAAATAATCGGTGTCTATAGATGTGTAGTGATGTGTCGTCGCTCTTTGACCAATAAAGTGCAAGAAGAAATTGAATTCCAACTTTAGCTATGCTTTCTGGCGTTGCGTTTGGGTCTTTAAAACAGCAAATGGCAGTTTCCAAGCTTTTCTGATTTCTTAAAACCGTAAGGAACCTCATTTTACCCTGCCTGTAGATTGCTGAAGTGGTGTCGCACCCACTAAATGCATGTAGAAACAAAATGTTTTCTTTCACAGCCGTGTCCAATTTTGATGCAGCGGGTGAATAGAGGGTATTTCCGGCTTTTCCCTTTCCTTGTTTTAAAAAGTAGATGTTATTCTGCGACTCGCATAGTGCAGTGAGTATAACCAGTAAATCAATGTCCTCACCTACTATCACCACTGATCCAAACTTGCTTGACATATCAAGAGCTGTGGTAATTATTAGAGTGTCAGCATCTTCTAACGCCTGTTTTACTACAATCCCTTCATTTTCAAACCGTTTACACAGCATTGAAATCAGCCTGCTTTTATTACTTTCATTTGATAGAAATTTGGCTTGTGATGTAGTAGTTTTCATCGTTTCATCAAAAGCTACTTCGGCTGTGGGACAATTTTTCATTCGACGAAAGCGTTCAGCACTTTTAATTGAGTTTTCGTTGTTCTTGTCCGGATATCCATCAAATACTATCATGGCGTTTATTGTGTAATGCTTTTTAATATATTCTACATATTTATCCAAAACAGCTGAATAAACTTCTTGTTGATGCCAAACAACCCTGTGAATAAGAAAGCCGCCATCAATGACATATAAAGTGTCATTCAGATTAATATTTTCTGTGATTGGTGTAAATGCCTCATATAGAGCAGATTTTTTTGTTTTTCGCATTCCTACATTATCAAAAAGTGAGAGTGGATAGGGAGCAAGCTCATATTTAAAGTATTCTTCAAACTGTATTGCTTCGGAATGGTATAATGAAACAAAGACGATCGTCAGCCGACCAAACTGGTTTAAGTACCTAATTGACCGCACTCCGGCTGCCGTCTGGCGCCGTTACCGGGTAGATCACAGTATCAAATTATATATTTATTTAACACTAGCGTATATTAACATGTATTTAAATATAAGCCTTACATGTTAATTGCTATAACTTCAGAACCGATAAGTTTACGACAATAGTTAATAAAACCTTTTTTGTAGAGAATTTAATTAGCTTTATTTTCGGTTACCTGATTTTTTTTTCTACAATGCACCCAGACCGAGTTATTTTTAAAAAACCATAAAAATGTCATTTCTATGTCAGATTTTTCAAAATGGCGGCCAAATCCGGGATCGACAGACCGTGCAAATTGAATATATCATTCAGCACATCAAAACAAAGATAATAAAAGTTAAATCAGCTTGCCCCTATTTATTTCCACCTAGGCCCATTTTAAACGACGTACCGACTGGCCTATTAGGAATATTATTTAAGCCCAGTCCTAACTAAATGCAACCGGCACGGCAACCAAATTACTATAAATTTTCTGAAGCCTGCATGCTTATTTTATGCAGAAGCTTTAACATGTTTTTTTTTTTAGTGTTCCGTGCTAAAATTAGCAAAACGGAATCACTTCGGTGTCCGTACGACCGTCTGTCACAAGCGGTTTTCTCTGAAACTATTGGATGTAAGAATTTGAAATTTAGCACAGAAATAGAGCGTGGTGGCCCAATTATAGACGTGAAATATAAAAAGTTTAATTTTGATTCTGGGGGTTAATTTTAGGGAGTAAACTGGGAAATGGAAAAATGAAAACTCATTGAAAGACGAATTTAACAATATGATGTATTTTTTATGCGTTTTTTAATCATTTTTCGGGAAAAATGCCTAAAACTTGCTGTCCCCCACCCTCATCACCAAAAGAACCGCTCAGAAAAATCTGAAAAAAATCATGGACATTGAGAATTAGGTGTAGTTTGAGCCAAAATTATCGAGATTGAAAAATTCTAGCGCGATCAATTTTTATAAACGATTTAGGTAATTGTTTATTTCCTTATAACTGCTGAACCTGAACGGTTTTAGAGAAAAAGTTTTTCGACAAAAAG
Source organism: Philopedon plagiatum (assembly GCA_963971165.1). Lineage (NCBI taxonomy): Eukaryota > Metazoa > Arthropoda > Insecta > Coleoptera > Curculionidae > Philopedon > Philopedon plagiatum. The sequence continues at coordinate 23,202,708 of OZ020198.1, read as the reverse complement.
ATTTCTGACGACGCGTAAGGAACAACTTTTGCCTTACACGTTTTTCAAAATTTTTAATTTGGCTCAGTCGCTCCCCACTCAGCTCCGTGCATACGCGATGTGATACGGCGTTGGTGCTGTCGGCGGCGGGATCGCGGGAGATTAGGCGGCTAAGGTTTGCTCAAGTTAACTGGGGGAGGGGGGGGGGGGCTAATGGCACGGAACCCTAATTGTGCAAGTATAGTTTGCACTTGACCGAAGTTTTCCGATTTTAATTATTAGTGTATTTGTATAAGTCACTACAAAGAAAATCTTTAAAATTATCTTTTTCATTTTGCCCCCCCCCCCCTGAGAAAAAAGTCTGCGGCGCCCATGGCGCCCACCAGCCCATGTAATCGGCAGATTATTCTAAACTTATTTTAATTGAAGTAAATAAATAATTTAGATATTAGTAGAAATTTCACACTCCGTTATTTCAGTATTAATGTATGAGAAACTCGGAAATATAATATGGCGCCTAGGGGCGTAACGCAACGACTCTTCAAACGTACCTGCTATTTGAAAAGACGTCACACACTGACACGTTCGCTACGCGGTGAATTGCAAGGGATCTTCCAATGTCTTTTAGTTATTTTACCACAACGTTTCACCTGGTAAATATCTCCAGTCGTCTCCAGGTGCATATTATACAATTTTTATCTGAAGATGACTGGAAATGTTTACCATTGAAACGTTGTGATACAATACATAAAGACAATGAAAGTCTAAAACAAATCACTCATTTAGGTTTTAACGGCTTTTGAACACTTTGGGACTCACCTACACCAATACCCTAAAATTAGCACTTTTTGTGGGTTAGACCATTTCTGCATAACATGACTCCCTTCCTGACATAATGTAAAGAATTTTCCATGCTCGATAAGCCAGATACGCCATCTATTAGGGGTATGTTTGAATGTTTGATAGACATCCTACGCCCCCTTTATCTTGACGCTACTGAAAGTGAATTAGGAATTTCGTACTCTAGTAATGACTTCCTTAAACGATTTATGCAATACAAAGATATGTGCATATTCCTTATTGTAGCAGGTAGAGTGGTTTCCGAAATATAAAATAATTAATATGATAAAATATATGGGAATTTGGAAAAAATACGAAAAATTGGAAAATATGAAAAATTAATTATAAAATAATTGTAGAAAAAATATTTATTGTGTGTCATAAAATCAGTGTTGAATTTTCCCCAAAAAATACCTTAAAGTAAAAAAAAAATAGTACGATTTCATTTAGCCCGATTCTGTGGCATGGGGGGATATATCCCCTTTTCCCCCGTAGGCACGCCACTGGGACCTGCATAATCCCTTCATTTTATTATTATCTTGTTGATGGTACCGGTACCTCCCATTTTTGTACATAAACAGTATTTCTTCTATTATGAAACCGTGTATTTGAAGTTTTCACTTTGGAAAATAACGATATTAATATATATATATATATATATATATATATATATATATATATATATATATATATATATATATATATATATATATATATATATATATATATATATATATATATATATATATATATATATGTATATCTTCCAATAACTGATTCACTTGTTTAGTTAACGGTTTTCCTAGTGCTACTATGTCGAAGTACAAACATGTTCAAAATTGTACCTCCATAAACACTACAATAAATGGATATCCAATGGACAGTTTAAAAATGTCCATGGACGTACTGGATAGTGGGTACATTATGGACAAATTTTGACCTTCCAGTGGACGTCTTGTGCTAGCTGGCACTGTATCTGTTATTCGCTAATAATCTAAGTGGTCCTTTTTGCCTCACAAAAATTTCTTGCATCCAGATCTAGATCAAATGGGAGACAAAAACACCAACACTTTACTTATCATCATTTATTGACTTTTTTAAAATTTTGCTATTAAAGTAATTAAATCTCTTTTCATGATAAAAAAATCAATTAAAAAAAATTTAAAACGACGGGCTTTTTCCACACTTTTCTTAAGAAGTCCTGAAAAAGCATTTTGTAAATGG
>OZ020198.1:23025467-23197965 GCA_963971165.1 Philopedon plagiatum | reverse complement strand
TGGCCTATAGGTAATATAATAAATGTAAATGCAAAGATTTACTTCTTCGCTAGTGCAGCGAAAAGGCCGTGAATGAAAAATAAAAATAATGAGGACTATCTTTGATTCTGGTCTGGGTGACCTCCTGCTATCGATTTCTGGGCCCTTACCCATCAGCGGGCAGGCTTACATCCAGGGTGGCTGAAGAACAGACCACGATTTGACCAGAATCAAAAGAAGTAAATCTTTGCATTTACCTTTATTATATTACCTATAGGCCAAGAAATCTTCCATTTTTCTACTATTGTTGTACAATGGTGCATTTGTACCGTCGACGTCGAGAAAATCGACATTCGACATACTTTCGAGTATTATTGTGTTAGCAGCCAAACATTTTTGGAGCAACACTGGGTGAACTAGTTGGCGCGAGCCGCTACATCTTACCCATCATTTCCGAACATTTTGGATATAAGGACTCTCTTTGATTCTGGTCAAATCGTGGTCTGTTCTTCAGCCACCCTGGGTGTAAGCAGTAGCGGTCCCAAGGGGGGGGCCATAGGGGCCCGGGCCCCCCCCATGGGCCATGGGGTTGCCTCCATGTTTTTTTCATTCCAATCAATAAGAAGTTAAACCAAAACAACCACAACGAAATACATATTTTATTACACTTCCTCCGAATTAACCAATAAAAACCGCGCTGTCCATTTGCTAATCCTAATCAGTGATCGGAGGTTTGTTTTGTTTTGGTCTATCCATTGACAACATATATTTAGACCTTCACAACGTACTGGCGACACCAGCTGAATCAGTCCAATATATGGGCAAAAAGTGCGTTTGTACGCATCTGGCGGGAGTCAGGTTTTTAAAACTCTGTTCTCTCGAGGCACGCCCACTCTGGACGTCTAGCAAAAGTGGGTGGTTCTCGATGACGGCAACTCGGCAAACAGAACCGGACCGACGTCAGTTGCATTTTGCACTTCTGGGTGAAAAAGAACTAGTGTATGTTGCAAATATTTTAACCCCAAGTTTAATTTCTGATAGTAGTATCATGCTAATCAGTTGAAAATATTTTTCTTATATACGTACATCATTTAACAAAAACTTACTGAAACTTTGCTGTTTACTAGTATTGGTTTATTCTATGTTGCATAAAAATAGGCAGAAACAACTTCATTTAATAATAAACTAGCTTTCGCGGTAAAACAATTAATTTTACTCCATTTACAAACTTTGAACCTCCATTTCACTCCCTTAGGGGATGCTTTATTAAAAGCTGTAAAACACTTGTTTGAACATTTATTTTTAGAGTATTTCTATGAAGTTTCGACTTAATAGGACCATCTAATATTCTTTCCCCATACAAAGTCTGAACCCCTATTTCACCCCCTTAGGAGTTGAATTTTGAAAAACCCTTCCGTAATATATGTCTACGGTATATAAGAAACCTCTGTGCAAAATTTGAAGTTTCTAGACAGTTTAGTTAGTAACCCACACTTTAATTCCTTAAAGAAAAAGTGTGGGTAACTGGTAATTTTTTTCGTTTCAAAAGCTAATAGCAACAAAAAGCTTTAAAAAGAGAATGCTGTGTTTATTGGAAGTTTTTTATGAGCAGACCTTATTTTTTTCCAAAAATTGAACTACCGATAGTCCATAATTAATTACTAATTAACAAGACAGGTCGTCGAATGGACTCTGACCATGTTTTAAATAAAAAGTAATAGGAACACACACTTTTAATAAAAAAGTGTGTGTGTGTGTGTGTAACTAAAAAATTTAACGGCATTAATGACAGTTTTGTATAGCAAGAAAAATCCCAGTTTTAAGAAAACAAAATATACAATTTTTATTAAAATCCCACAAGTGGGTTACATTTTTACCACTAATAAAAAGGATAATGACATGTAATAAATAGTAGCATTTATTGCTCGATAAAATATTCACGTCATGTAGTGGGTGTATATATTAATACCCAATAAATTTTGAAGTACGGTCCTGTCTATCACAAGGCAAACGTTCGACAAGGCGCAAGCCCGTAGAAAATTGTCTTTGTTTACGGATTCAGCTCGGTAAATCTGCAAATAAGAAATTTAAAAAATAATAGGTTTGTTTTTGCCTAGAGATTTGTTTTAATTTTAGGACTCTAGTAATTATTTTTAAAAAATTATCTATTTAAAATTTTTCCTATTTAAAAATCCAGGAGTATCAACAAAAATGTAATGATAAAATAGAAATTTTGCAGCCAAAAGTAACCCAAACGGGTTAGTTTGGGCGTGGCACCCAAAAAAATTTCGCCTGCGGCGCATTTTTTTTAGCCCTCGTACCCTACCATGGGGTGATACCATTGATAGCCGCCCCGGGTGTCACCCACCCTAGCTACGCCACTGGTTTTTACAACCAAAAAAACAAACATAATATATATTTGTGAAAAACTGGTGAATGCACCGTAAAAAATTTTCGTCGCCGGCGTTGTCCTACTTTTCGGCCCCCCCCCCCCAATATTAAAATCCTGGGACCGCTACTGGGTGTAAGCCTGCCCGCTGATGAGTAAGGGCCCAGAAATCGATAGCAGGAGGTCACCCAGACCAGAATCAAAGATAGTCCTCATTATTTTTATTTTTCATTCACGGCCTTTTCGCTGCACTAGCGAAGAAGTAAGTCTTTGCATTTACATTTATTATATATATATATATATATATATATATATATATATATATATATATATATATATATATATATTCAATAATTAAGGTTTACTCATGATTAAATGAACTTTTTGTTAACTCAAACAGTTTTCCATAGAGTAAACTTGGTAGTGCTTCCTATGAAGAATTTAAGGCCCTTGTCTTGTGGAAAGAGACAGGCTATTCTTTATTATTGAGTGAAATTAAAAAATATAGTTTCTTTTGTGGATTCTACAGGTCAATAAAAAACAATATAAAGCAATATAATCCCACATAATCCCAAAATACATGTTCTTAATGTAGGTACTAAATTATGTCCATTATATTTAAACCATGTATTAATAGTAGTATCATAATTTATTTCTCTGTTATATCTTCTTTATTTCTTTGTATAGTAACCTTTAGAATCAGCAAAAGTTTATATAAAAAGAACCAGCTTTAAACCAGGACTATAAAAATAGTCGTTCTCTTTCCAAAAGACAACGTCCTTAAGTCCACATCCAGAATTTTTCTATCATGAGCCCAATTCTTACACATGAGTCATCTTTTTACAAATCGAACGGATTTGGGTGAAAATTTTGCAATTTTTAAAATGTCAAAAAAAATTTAGCATCTCCATTATATGAGTGAGATTGGGAACTTTTTTTTAAAAATTTATCTTCCGGAGTTATGTTATTTATAAATTTTAATAGTTCATTTCTTTCTGTCACATTGCAAATTCATTATCTCTGGCTTTAATCATCGGATGGATACCGTTGTCTCGCCGTTTTATTTATTGTTGTGTTGCCTTTCTGACTGCATACTGAAAGTAATCTTAGAAAAATTATTTCATGAACACTAATAATAAATTAATTGGTTAAATATTTTTTATGCTCGCCCCCAAAGCGTATAAAAGCGCAAAAAGTATGATTGTATGCGTTATGTTTCACTCTAATAATCCATCAAAAAATAAAAGGGGAGATCGCGCGCCGAACGCTACTGCTGAAACTGTACATCGTGTGCGACATGCGGCGCACAGCGCGGCGCGTGACTCGTGCTCGAAATAAATAAATCTTTCGATCTAATAGAGACTCCACTTTTATATTTTGATGGATTATTAGAGTAAACCACATGGATTATTAGAGTAAAAAATTAGAGTAAAAAATAAATATCTTTCGATCTAATAGAGACTCCACTTTTATATTTTGATGGATTATTAGAGTAAACCACAACGCATATAATGATATTTTTTTGCGATTTTATAGATGTGGGGGCGAGCATGAAAAAATATTTAAACAATTAATTTGTTATTAATGTTCGTTAAATAATATTCTAAAGTTCTTTGTAGCACGCAATTAGAAAGATTATACGATAAATAAAACGGTGAGACAGAAACAAGCAACCTATTAAAATTCATAAATGACATAACTAGGAAGGAACATTAAAAAAAATCCCGATACACGTGTTGGCTAATTATATATATATATATATATATATATATATATATATATATATATATATATATATATATATATATATATATATATATATATATATATTTGTAAAAGAATGACTCACGTGAAGGATTAATTCTCAAGGAAAAACTGCCACTTGGAAAAGAGCAGTCAGCCAATAGCAGACGACAATATATGTGACGCAGTTTTTCCTTGGAAATTAATACCTCATTTTCAAAAATTGGGGCGCAGGTCACTTTTCAAAGTATTAACAAGTAATTCAGTGTACAGTTGTACGTACAAAGTATGTACACACATTGTGCATACTTTAAATGTATGCTGTACATATTTTATAGGTACAGTGTACATCAAAGTACACATAGAATCATCATAAGTTACCGAAGTTTACTTTTTGAAATGGCGCTAAAATTATCGTAAAATTCTGAAAATGGGCACTTAAAACAAGATTGAATAAGGTTCTGTCTCTTTTCATTTCATTAGTTTTGTATCTTTCATACCGTTTTATGGAATTCCTCGATCAGATCGAGTGGTCATTGCCGTGTATATACACATTGTACATACTTTGTGTGTACAGTATACATATAAAACAATCATACATTACTGAGGAGGTTTATTTTTTGAAATGGTACCAAAATTATCGTAAATTACTGTTAATAGAAAGATAGATTGAACAATGTTCTGTCTCTTTTCATTTCATTAGTTCTGTATCTTCCATATCAATTTAAAGGGTTCCTCGATCGGATCGAGAGGCTGCGTGGTCATTATTGTTTATAAAAAGCATTAAATTCCTCCTACCTTAAGAATAAAAATAAGGAATAAATATTTTTGTATGTACAGTGTACATATTTTATATATACAGTGTACATGCTTTGTATGTACAGTGTACATACTTTGTATGTACAGTGTACATACTTTGTATGTGCAGTGTACATATAAAATTATCGTAAATTACTGTTAATAGACATTTAAGAGAGTAGTGAACAATGTTCTGTCTCTTCTAACTTTCTCGGTTTTTAAAGGATTCCTCGATGGGATCGAGAGGCCCGCGTGGTCACTGCCTTATATAAAAAGCATTAAGTGCCTGCCTCATTAACAAGAAAAATTAGAAACAAATACTTTTTACAGTGTACTTATTTTATATGTACAGTGTACATACTTTGTATGTACAGTGTACATACTTTCTATGTACAGTGTACATACTTTGTATGTACAGTGTACATACTTTGTACGTGCAGTGTACATATAAAATTATCGTAAATTACTGTTAATAGACATTTAAGAGAATAGTGAACAATGTTCTGTATCTTCTCACTTTATTGATTTTTAAAGGATTCCTCGATCGGATCGAGAGGCCCGCGTGGTCACTGCCGTATATAAAAAGCATTAAGTGCCTGGCTCATTAACAAGAAAAATTAGAAACAAATACTTTTTACAGTGTACATATTTTATATGTACAGTGTACATACTTTGTATGTACAGTGTACATACGTTGTATGTGCAGTGTGCATATAAAATTATCATAAATTACTGCTAATAGACATTTAGGAGAGTAATGAACAATGTTCTGTCACGTCTCACTTTATTAGTTTTTAGAGGATTCCTCGATCGGATCGAGAGGCCCGCGTGGTTACTGCCGTATATAAAAAGCATTAAGTGCCTGGCTCATTAACAAGAAAAATTAGAAACAAATACTTTTTACAGTGTACATATTTTATATGTACAGTGTACATACTTTGTATGTACAGTGCACATACTTTGTATGTACAGTGTACATACTTTGTATGTGCAGTGTACATATAAAATTATCATAAATTACTGTTAATAGACATTTAAGATAGTATTGAACAATGTTCTGTCTCGTCTCACTTTATTAGTTTTTAGAGGATTCCTCGATCGGATCGAGAGGCCCGCGTGGTTACTGCCGTATATAAAAAGCATTAAGTTCCTGCCTCATTAACAAGAAAAATTATAAACAAATACTTTTTATGTGCAGTGTATCTATTTTATGTATGTAAGTACAGTGTACATACTTTGGATGTACAGTGTACATACTTTGGATGTGCAGTGTACATAAAAAGTCATTATAAATTACCGAGACGGTTTGATTGGGGGTGTATTGTTAGAGATGGGACCAAAACTATCGTAAGTTCAATCTATAACTACAAAATCAAGCCTTGAAAGTGCATTGTAATTTTTTTAAAAGGGTTTCTTCTGGTTAAATACTTATTTTAGAGATATTTCAGTTCAACTGCCTTTAAAAGAAGAGTTTCTGGTATAAAAAATGAAGGTTGCAGCATAAACGAACAAAACATTGTTAATTTGTGTTGAGAACAACCTGAAAATCTGAATCATATTTATTAGATCGCTTTCAAAGTGTTTATACCTAAAAACCGGAGCAATGCGTTTAATTTCCCAAATATTTGGTTAGAAAAACATTTAATACTTCGGTACTATATCATATTTGGGAAAATTGTAGATAAAATTGTAGTTAAAGTACCTTTATGCTGCAACACAAGAAAAGTAGTTTGGATTAAATAAAATACAGGATGTTTTCTAATTGAATGTCAATATTTAAGGGGGCGATTTTTGGGTCCATTTTAAAAAGAAAACTTCATATGAACGTATGTCCTAAACGTCTTAACTTTTGAGATACAGGGTGGTAAAGTTTTCAAAAATAAATAGAATTTTATTAATATCTGTAACACCACTTTAGATATTTTAATTAAATTTGGCATACATGTACTATGTATCAAGAGGCATTATTTAGTGTACCACAATTTTTTTTATTTCCACCAGTGGCGTTCGTACGGAATTTGACCTACCTATTTTGGCAGACATTGATGGTACGCCACTGATTTCTCGTAAAATTAAAATTATTCCTGAGATCTCCAATCATTTCTAAGCAAATTTTATCTCTTGAATTTTTTCAATCCGATGCATGGTTTTCGCTTAAAAAATAAAAACCTTTTCTCTGCATGATCATAACATATCGTTAATATGACAATATCACCATGCAGAGAAATAGATTTTATTTTTTAGATCAAATTTGCTTAGAAATGAATAAGGAAGTTAATTTTTGAGATCCTTATTCATTTCTAAGCAAATTTTAACTAAAAAATAAAATCTATTTCTCTGCATGGTGATATTGTCATATTAACGATATTGTTATGATCACGCAGAGAAAAGGTTTTTATTTTTTTAAGCGGAAACCGTGCATCGGATTGAAAAAATTCAAGAGATCAAATTTGCTTAGAAATGATTGGGGATTTCAGGAATAATTTTAATTTTACGAGAAATAAGTGGCGTACCATCAATGTCTGCCAAAATAGGCAGGTGAAATTCCGTACGAACGCCACTGGTGGAAATAAAAAAAATTGTGGAGCACTAAATAATGCCTCTTGATACATAGTACATGTATGCCAAATTTAATTAAAATATCTAAAGTGGTATTACAAATATTAATATTTATTTTTGAAAACTTTACCACCCTGTATCTCAAGACGTTGAGGACATACGTCCATATGAAGTTTTCTTTTTAAAATGGACCCAAAAATCGCCCCCTTAAATAGTGACATTCAATTAGAAAACACCCTGTATTGCTAAATACAAAAATAATTGCACTTACCTATTTACGGCACAATATTTAAAAAAGTATGCAAAAGGCCCTTTGTATTAATTGTATAAAGAATATTCTACAAAAATATTGAGTGTGTAAAAAGATAAAAATACTACAACGCGTTTAAATAAAAAGGTATTTGTACTTTACATAACTTTCTTACTAATTTTACCACATTGCAAAGCACAAGGCGGTCCTAAAACCAAATTAAAAATCACTATTATTTGTTTTAGACCTTAGTCTGTTAAATATTATAAAGTAAACTATTTATAAAACAAAAAATAAAACATTTTTACATTTGCTTTCTTATAAATTAACTGAGTATAGTGACTACTTGACAATAATAAGAGTAAAGTGTATAGCAATATGCGAAATCGTATGATATACATTCTGGACGCCACGACGATTACAAACGGAGTTTTAGTTTTCATGAGTTGTAACTCGACAGAGTTCTGCACAACCCAGAAGAGCGCAAGACACATCCCACTTTCGAACACTTTAAATAAACTAACACCAAACTTTTATTCCCTGGTCAACTGAAACCCTTACTAGAATGATATATTAATATTTTACACATGTCTTTTCTAAAACATTTTTTTTGTACACTATAATACCTTGGTGTACAAAAATAAGTTATTCAAATGTGGTATCGAACATATTTAAGTCTCCAAAAGAGGCTGCACCTCCTCCATCCAACATCTGCAACATGTCAGAAAGTTCATGAGGCTGAGGTTGCGCAGGAGGCCCTGTGCTACCAGGCCCAGGCCCGGCTTCGGAGGTCTGCGGAGCTCCTTGCCAGCCAGCCCACTGATATGAAGCTGGGGCAGGGGCAGGTGCGCCAGCAGATGCTGCTCGTCCACCGCCACTTAGTTGGGTGTATGTAGGTCCTGGAGACCGTGGGCTTGGCTGTCCGTACTGATAGCCATCGGGGGCTGGTTGCGCTTGTGGTTGAGGCTGTCGAAGGCTCCAAGCAGCCGCCGCAGGAGTCGGACTCGTTGTGCTCCCCTTACCCAGCCTAGCAAGTACAGCTGCGCCACCTGAATTGGCCGGCGTCTGAGACGGTGAGCCGTATTGAATCGGTGACTGAGTGGGCTCGTAACTGCTGTAGACGTTCTGTCCACTACCAGGTCTTTGCTGAGCTTGTTGTGGATCAGCCATTAAACGTGGAAACCGTTCATCTTGACGGTCACTGCAGCTTGACGTTGTAGACATCGGGAGGTATTCACTCTGTAAATGGGTGGCCGGAAGCATATGCGAATAGAGACCAGTTTCACGGCGTTGCAAACTATAGTCAAGTCCAGGCTGCTGGTAACCAACTTGCTCGGGAGCTTCAGCATTTGTTTCTCCACTTGAATGTAAGGATTTGGCAGTGGTATTTGTGCATACAATATATTCCACCTCATCCGTGTAAGGATTTAAAAACGAAAATGCACTGGTTCTAAGCCATACCCATTCTCTATTCTTTGCTCGAAATCGATACATTACAGACAGCACCTGGCCTTTCAGTTTCAGCACTGGAAAAAGAAATATATTTTAGGTACACAAAACAGATTGTTCTATTAAGAATTGGAAGGTGAATTGGAGGGTGTATTTAGCGGCGGCTGGTGAAATTTTAAAGCTGTATATCCCCGTTGCTGCTTACGGGACCCAGGCCAAGTTTAGGTTTTTTAATAGTGAGCCTACTAGGAATGTTTTGGTAAAGAAAAAAACTATTTTGTAATTTGTCATCCCCCTTACCCCCGGGGAAAAAAATTAATACGTTTAGGTATTTTATTTATTTATTTTTTTTTAAACAAATTTTACATCATTTTGTCGAAAATTTTTAAATTTGAAGGGAAAAAAATGTGATAGAAAGTTATAGTCATTTGAATTTTTTTAGCGCAACAAATTAAATGATAATTATTTTAATTTTATAGTCAAACTTTTGCAGTATTAAATTTCAATCGGTCAGTTTTTTAATATATGGTCAGTTAAATTAATAAATGGTCGATAAAATTAATAAATAAGCAGTTAAAAAATAAATTGTCAGTAATATTAGTAAATGGTTCGTAAAAATAATAAATTGTCAGTAAAATTAATAAATGGTCGATAAAATTAACAAACAACCAGTAAAAATTATAAATTGTGAGTAATATTAATAAGTCGTCGGCAAAAGTAATAAACAGGCAGTAATATTAATAAATCATCGGCAAAAGTAAAAAACAAGCAGTAAAAAAAATAATTATTTGTAATATTAATAACCCAAGCCCTTTGAACTAGTATAGACTTTTGAAAACATAGTACAGTGCGCAAGTGTGTGAGTGCTAAGTGCCATGGCCATGAGTCACAACAGATAAACCTTTAGGACTCCATTGGGTGAACTTTAGTATATAAGGATTTTAGTTTTTAAGAATTTAGAGAAAAATTAATGGTTGGTCTTGCAGACCAGTTTTAATAACAGTAAACGCCGCAGGCTTTATCAATAAAAAAAAAAAAAAAAATAAATGGTCGGTAAAATTAATAAACAAACAGCAAAATTAATAAATAGTCAGTAAAATTAATAAAGAAGCAGTTAATAAATATATTGTCAGTGATATTATTAAATGATTGGTAAAAATAATAAATTGTCAATAAAATTAATAATAAATGGTCAATAAAACAAACTCGCAAGACCGCCCTATTCAAAGTATTCGAAATAACTAAATTTATTATCAACTTCTAAAGTTAAACCGCCGAATAGATGGAGCAATAAAACTGCGTGATCGACGCGCATCAAGGGATGCCGGGTTAGAGAGGGTTTTCATAGATAATGGTAGGGCAAATATCCTTACCTGGGAGGTGATAACGTGGTTTGCACCTGTTCACTCCATATGTTCGGCAATCCGAGTATAGTCACGTACCTACTATTACTCGTCCTAAAAATATTAGGTGTAGCGCGGTTAAAACAAAGCACACTTCATACCTTTTATACTGTATTTTTGAAGATTTTTACCGGCTACTGCGTACTGACCATTCATTAAATTTTGCTTACCACAGTAATAAAAATAGTGAAATAGAAATACTGACAAAATTGTTACTTCATCTATCGAAAAATCTTTGAACAGACCAGGTATTATAAATATACTGATCCTTTTGCAATATTTTACTAATTTTTCGGCTAATATTTTAATGTACCTACATAATGCATTAAATACTGATCGCTTTATTGCGACCCTTTTTTTAAACCTAAAATATAATTTTCAAAAAAATTAAAATGACCATAACTTTCTACCGACACATTTTTTCTCTTTAAACTTAAAAATTTTCGACAAAACGAATTTAAAAAAAATAATAATAAATAAAATACCTAATTATTTGTTTTTCCCAGGGGGGCGCAAATCACAATTTTTTTTTTGCCAAAATATCCCTAAGCTCACTCAGGGTGACCACTTTTTCTCAAGATCACTAAATTTCCCTCACTTTTCCCGGTTTTCCAGACAATATTTGAGTTTTTTCCCTGACTTTATGTTGTATCATGAAACTATGTAAAGCCTCAAAAAAAAAAGTTATTTATGGTTTAATATTGTGTAAATAACGTTGCGTCCAACAGCTTTGTATAGGACAGGGAAGTTATTTTGAACTACCCCTGTAGCACAAGATATAGGACCCAGACTGGTACATTGTAGGTGCAATATTTATAAGTGGGGCCAATATTGAACTTTTTTAGCCAATGTAGGTACTATATTTGCTTTAAATATGTTTTCCAATATATAACACCAGTTTTGGGCCAATATAGGACCAATAACAGGAAATTTGACAGTTAACCTGTACTACCGTCAGCAATCCCTTTACATATGATATTTTTGGTAGAACCAGGATATTTTTCGATATTAATGAGTAAGATGTGTAGCTTAATTTCATATTGAATTGATATTTTTAAATCAACATAGTACCCTCTCTGGCCCAATATATACAGGAAATATGTGTCCACAATGTTGGGCCTATTTATCACCAATGTAGGTAATACTATTCCTGTTCGGTACCGTTTCGGTCGTGATCGGGTGGCATCGCATGACGCGTTCTTCTCGTTCCGTGAGTTTCGCCGTTTGTTGTGTATACAGTTCAAATTGCAAATGGCCGTTTGCTAATTCAGTTTTATTTGTACCCATATGTTTTGTGTGAAGTGCACTTTTGCATTCTGGTAAGTTATATTATATTTTGCATGTGCAGCTTTAGAATTACCACTATCTTCAAAGCATTGACTGTAAATTGGCAGTACATGTATATAACGAAATTATTATTATTAGCAATAAATCCATTAGGTATACCTTCAGTATTATAACCGATTTGTATAAAAACAGGGCTTTTGTCAGTATAAGAAGGATGCATAAACTGTTATATACAGGGTGAAATTTTTTTTAGCAGGTTCAAAGGACCGGGATGGGGGGCGTAAAGCGCACTATGTCAAATGCACCAGGCACCCAACAGGATGATCAGGAATTTATAGCAGAAGGTCCGGCAGTTCAAGCGGAGTAATAATTGTCAAATTTTCATGTTTCTACTTATGTTTGATACTTTCATGTTTTACTTATATTTGTTACTGTAGTAGGCACAGCGCCTAACTGATTTTTGTTTTTGAATTATAACAGTTTTCAAATAATAATGGGGTATTTTACTGTTTCAAATGTCCAAGTATACTGAATGACATTTGAAACAACTCTCACCTAACGTATCAGACACCCTGAGTACATTATATTAATTTAACTATCAAGCTGTTACAATAATGGGCCTAGATATGGCTGCATGTTGACAGCCATTACTGGTCCAAGAGAACTTCTTAATATTGGTCGTCTCTAGATTATTAACCTTGGACCCAAGTAAATTTCAGATGCTGGAAGTATATTGCGAAACAACCGTGGTCCTAGGTAGGATGTTGATGTTGGATCAACATTGGCTTATAATAATGGGCCTCTATAGAAACAATCTGACGAAAGATATCTCGGTCCTATATAAACTACCCAATATTGGACCAATAAATGTGTGCTACAGGGGTACATGGTGCTCGTGGAACAAAATCCACAAAAGCTAAATATTCCTGCAGGAATCAGCTTTACATACTAGAAGTCCCCACCCCTCCGAGGGCGCAAAGAACCCCAAAACCACCCCAATAGGTAAAATTTTTAGGTATTTGCTAAATATCCTCAATATGGCTAATTTTAGTAAAAATATGATAGGTATTAAAATTAAAGCCAACAAAATTACCTACAAATGAGTGTATATAAGGGCATAATTTCATTAAACCAGTGGCGTGGGGTAAGTTTTCTTTATCCAAGATATCCCACGTAGACTTCAAGCCTAAGTACTAACGTACCGTGGGCGTCTGGAGAGAAGGGAAATGTAGTCTATTGACACGGGATTTGAAGGATTGGAGGTTGGGATGAGAAGGGAAATGTCTAAAATTGTTAAACATACTACGAGCCGTCAAATATTACGCTCTACGTTCATTGGAATTCCATTATTTTAGGGTTTTCCAAATATGTGGCAACCCTGAATTGTATTTTTTGCGGCGTAATACACTTTTAAAACATTCTTGATATCCATAGTAGGACAATTACTACTATTAGGTAGAGGACAAAGAGGAAAAACTGTTACTGCAACTTTGTATGTTATTTTTAAATGTACTATGTTTATTCCATTTATGCATAAAATTGTAAACTAATCTTTGTCGGTTGTACGTGACTTAACAAATACTTAAATATTTAGTAAGCTTTAAAAACAAATAAAAAGTGAATAGCTGATAGCGCGGAGACATTTGGTGATATGTTAATTTAGCTTGAAAGTATACAAAATATAACTTTTCCATTCAATATTATGATAGAAGCATCTCATTACTCATTAGGAAAGTGAATAACCACATATTATTATTACTACATTTTTCTAACTGGGTAAACAAATTTTCGATCTCTTGATGTCAGGCGCGGTTTGTCCATAAGGTCATCTGGTCAATGACAATAACCCACCTAATAATTTATTTTTTAAAACACAAAAGTGTAAGTTCGAGGAAATCGAGCCAAGGTTTATATGGAAATAGAAAACTATATAACTGCATTGAAACTAAGAGACAAGCAAACATACGCGCTTCGGGAAGTAAAGAGACAAATATATGACGAAATTGTCGACGCCGCCGCACAGTGCAACGGATTTGATATTTCATGGACAAGGGCAAAACAGCGACTATAGAATTTTAATTTGTTTTGTCTCTAAAATACTCTAAATTATTCTTAAATGTCTGAGAGATCAGTAGTTTGTCAGTTTTTTCAAATGTATTACCGTAATTTAAGCAGAAACTTGATTTTGAGCAATAAAAAGATGCGAAAATAAGCCTAACTTTAAAAAATGCATGTGTTCTATAAAAAATTTGAAAGCCATTTTTGTTGCAGCTGTAGTATGCTAACATTGCTAACTATTCTTGATATTTCCAAATTCCAGTGGAAATATTTGAAAAGTTCATTTACATATGGAATTTTAAAAAACCATGTTCCTAGTCCAAGGAAAAACGAAGTTTTTCTTTAAATGTCTAAATATGCCTAAGTTGTCATATACATTAAAGGATTACACAACTCTTATACATTAGGAATATCCAAAAATCTCATCCGACTTTGTCCAATTATTGAAAAAAAAAATTATTTTTCTTTAGAAATGTGGCACATGCAGGGATTCAAAGTTGATTTTTAATATATCTTGAATTGATGTAGCCTTTACTTGATGAAGATCCATTATTAAAATATTTAAAAATAACAACAAAATTGTTTCAATCTTCAATAAATTTTTATTCATAAACATGACAATTGCTTCGACGCACAGTGTCTTCGTCGGATGGTTGGTATAAACTAGCCTCCTAGTTAGTTTATACCAACCATCCGAGGTCGAAACAATTGTCATATTTATGAACAAAAATTTAGTGAAGATTGAAACAATTTTGTTGTTATGTTTAACTATTTTAATATATCTTATGCGGTTTTGTCCGATTATTGAAAAACAAAATATTTTTCTTTAAAAGTGTCGCACATGCAGAAATTGAAAGTTCTGTTTTTAATGCCGCTTTGAAGATTTTTCAGGGATGTTATTAATTATATTAAATTTAAAAAGTTACAAGTAAATTTTAACTAATTTAACTTTTACTAAGAAAAGGGGCTAGAATAATATTAAATAAAATATCCATGAAGTACCGACCTACATAATTTTGAAAAAAACGCTATTATACCCAGTTTTAAATTGATATTTTATTAAACAGTATATTATTCTAAGTAGGTAATAAGTTAACTCATTAAGTACACTATGTAATTTAATTAAGGATGCCACTAAGGGTGAAAACAAAGTAATAAAAGAGCAAGGAACAAATAAAAACTAGCGTCTACGGATCCCACACTAAAAATTTTGCTTTCAGGTTTTTAGCTTTACTATCGCGCAGGTGCATCTAAGGTTGCATACGTTTCTGTTTTGGTTTGGTTAGGTCATCGATTCTATCTCGATGGGTTAGGTGCAATTATTGCATAGTGAAAAAACATTGTAAAAGCTAGAGCTATTATTTATTTATTTAAAGGTACTTTTCATGAAATATGTAAATGTTGTTGTCTAACTGTGGTAGCAGGTTGTCTAGTTGTTTATTTAATTAATTATTAAACCAACTGTAGTTGTAGCAGATATTTTGAAGTATAATCTGTATGATATTAAAATGTTTTAGGGAATTATTACATTATACAAGGCCGTCCCTATACGGCGTGCAGCGTGTGCCCCGCACAAAGGCAGCAATGGATAGAGGCGGTAAAATCAGTTAATAACGAATTTTTTTAACTTTAGAATAATAGTTTATTATGCAATGAGCACTTAATGTTAGCTATTAATATTGAATTGAAATATCCACCCAACATTATTACGTCAATTTTATTGTTGTCAGCTTCTTATTTTTCTTAATGCCAATGTCATAATCAGAGCTAGGCAAACTACTTGAAAAAAGTAGTGGAGTATTACTACTAACTACTTTATCATAAAAGTAGTTTAACTACTTGGTAGTTAAACTACTTCTTCAAAAAGTAGTTAGAATACTAACTACTAAGTAGTTAGACTACTAACTACCTACTAAGTAGTTAGAAGTTCAATATTTAACTACAAACCAAACCAGACATGTACCGTTGTGGCTCAAAAAACCAGTGCCGTAGCTGTACTTACAAAAATGATTAAAAAAAGGACTTGAACCTATAACAAATAAAAAAATTTAAAATAAAATAAATTTTTTTATTATTTAAACTTTATTGTAAAGTTAACTGTCCACTGACTTAAATTTGAACATCAATTATTAACACAGTTCCTTTTTGGTATAAAAATACAAAACTAAATCATATTAGGTAAAAGGAATACGAGGTATTTAAAAATCAAAAATTTTGATTTTTTGAAAACTTTTAAAACCTGAAAATTCTATATTAGGTTTGCTTATCGCTTACTGGACTGGAAACGTCAGACGAGAAATTTCCGAGAACTTGTTCTAACGAGATTTTTGGCACGCGTCAACGTACATGTCATGTAATGACGTAATATAGAGGGATGTAGTTAAATATTTTTAAAAGTAGTTAAATTACACCAAAATAGTTAAAATATCTTAAGTAGTTAGCACTGAGTAGTTAACTACGTTTTGATTTTATGCAGACTTAAAATAATCGATATAACTACTAGGAGAAAAAAGTAGTAAGAATACGACTACTTTTACAGAAAAAGTAGTTAACTACTGCCTAGCTGTGGTCATAATAAGGAGATTTAGACATTTTATTATTTTTTAATTCTTTTAAGTCCAAAATTCGGTCTACTATAGTATTAACAGTTTATATATCTAGGTCGTAATGGAGGCATTTACTGTAGTAAACTAAAGATTTTTTAAAATAGAACATTGGAAAAATTTATATACTACATAGTTTTATTTCTTTTTTTTTTCTTATTATAAAACACCAATACTAAATGGTCAAACAGTTTGTGACTTCAAATGTCCTGACTGCGATGTAAAGCATAAAATACATATTACATTATCTACTTTTTTAAATGCCCTTGTATTACAAAACTAGTAATTTTCAACGCTCGCCCGTATAATGTGACAACGAAAACGCCAAAACAGAAGCGTATGCAACCACAGATGCACAAAGCAAAATTTTTAGTGTGGGATCTGTAGACGCTTGTCAAATAAAATACAAAATGATTTTCGAAATGAACTTGGGATACCTACTAATAGACGTTGTAAAACAGAGTGAGGGTACTACAAACGACGGCAATACTGCTGGAACTTTTTCCCGACATTACGAAAAATCTGCAGCAGTCACTGGATTGAACAAAAATTTAATTAAAAAATTGGCTGTAATTCTTTAAGCGCTTTCTTCGGGCCAAAACCTAAATGTTGATACTTTACGAGAATATTTGACAGATACTGCAAAGCTGTATGTGTCATTATATAGTTGGTACTGTATGCCATCAAGTGTTCACATGTTAAAATGGCGAGAATATTTTTTATATTCCTATTGGACATTTATCTGAAGAGGCACCAGAAGCTAGAAATAAAGAGTTTCGTAAATTCCGAGAATATAACGCGCGAAAGCAAGGACGGACCGAGAATGTTGAGGGCAAACTGCACAACTTGTTAATTTCTTCAAATCTCCTTATTTCCTTTATTAGTAGGATACTGCTCTCAGAAACCGAAACACTTTTTAAAGAAACTAACGTAGAGGAAGACAATTCTGGTAGATCAGTCTCCAGCTCAAATTGTCAAAAATTAGGTTAATTAATTTTTATAATTATTAGTATTTAGGTTTATTAAATTTAGTTGCTTTAAACCGAAAACAATATTTTTTTATTTATTTTATCGAAAAATAATTATATTTTTTGAGCGACCGGTACCTAGTGAGCTACTACGTAGGTCTAAATTTAGTACAGTAATAACGTACTACAATATATGTCTTTATATGCCACAATTTTTGCAAAATGTCCACGAATTTTCGATTTCGTTACACTGTGCGCCGGTTCTCGGTTATGGAAATACACTCGAACCGTATTTGCATAAACTTTTGTTTACATTTCATTACGTCGCGTCAGCACTTTTAGTATTAGTTTAAGAGGTGTTTCGACTTTCCTATTTTCGTTATTAATATGTTTAATTATATTATATTATTTGATATTTGTGCTGTGTCCTTTGCGTAGTAGTGTAGTACTAGTACTTGAGCAACCGTGTTAATAATCGCTTTAACAGTGCAAGAAACTGTTTGCATGTAATTTTAAAAAAGTCACAGCAAAAATGCAATTTTAGTATTTTATGTTTATTGCGGTGATTCTTTGTAGGTAAATAATTTCTTGACAGAACTAGGCATATTATTAAAAAACCTTCCTTAATTAAAAAAGTGTATTTTGCTGGTTACGTTGATATCACTAGCTGCCCACAAAATTTGTCCCACCTGTAAAAAAACTCACGGGCCGCGCCTGCAACACAGAGTAATCAACACAACAAATGTAAACTATTGTTCGTTGTCAAACTTACCTTGTTCGAAGCTGTCTTTCATATGTGTTTGATCCTCTGGATGAAACAAGTCAAAACAACTCTTCCCCAGTAACTCTGGTGGCGAGTAGCCCAACAGTCCCATGACCCTCTGATCCACAAAGGTAAATTTTCCGTCAGTTGAATGACGTGATATGAATTCCGCATTGCTATTCGATCCGCCCATATCACTCGTATTGGGTGTCGAAGTGACTTGTAGACGACCAATAGCCACGAGGCAACAATGAGCTGTGTGCATGTCATCATCTGTCTGTCTTTCCATTTGAACACCTGCGAACATATCTGACATTTCCACAAATTTAATGGTTGTTGCAGCAGAGTATTTAAATATGAAAAAATACTTATGGCCATTAAAAAAATTCAAATCAAATCAAATTCAACTATTAATTCAAAAACCTCTGAACCAATTTTGATGAAGCCTTCATCAATATATTCCTCGGAAGCTCAGTCATGACATTAGGGTGATTGCCACGAAAGTGAGGCATTCTGATGCTATTCTTGTTCGGTTTAAAAACATGTGAGAACAATAGAAAATAATGCTTTTAATGAACCTATACTCTTTTCTGTTGTGTGATAACCATTTTAATATAGCTTATTTATTCATTTTTTTTTTAAATTTATTTAGACATTGGAATGCACAAGTCTTATAAAAAATACAAATTATATTAAGACATAAGTTATAGTAACTTCATACAGTGTTTTATAGCCGACACTTGCATAGGTGTTTACCATTTATATATTTTTTTATCTGAGATAGCCTACGTAGACTTCAAGCCTAAGTACTAACGTACCGTGGGCGTCTGAAGAGAAGGGAAATGTAATCTATTGACACGGGATTTAAAGGATGGGAGGTTGGGAGCAACAACTGCAGGCAGGCGCCATCTAGGTTTTATAAGAGTTCTTCCAGGAAATTTGTTCTGATTTTGTAATTTGAGTGAAACAAAAAATTGGGGGAAAATTTAGTTGAATATCCATTATACTCAGGTTTGCGGGGGGGGGGGGGGGGCAATTGCACCCATTCCGCGCCTGACTGCGGGCAATTTGTTTCACAATCTAGAAACCCGAGCGAGAGAAGTGGGATGTTCTAGGCTTTTGTAGCTGGACAGTTTTAGGCACGCATACGTAACGCGCCTCTTTGTTGTTCCGTTAAGAACAGTTAATGGGGGAATTACAGCGGCTGGTTCTTCAGAGCAAAATCCGTAGACCCATTCTACGTTCTGCAAAGAATCAAACTACCGTGCGGTAGGTGGAAAAGCAGGGGAAGAGTGTAAAATGAATCGACGTCAAAACCGTCCTATTCACGCCAGCTAAAGGCCGAATGAGATCGGTATCTCGTAGGATGAAGGCGTTGTTTCACACTCCCAGATTAGCGCGAAACCAAGGGTTAACAGCCCTTGGGTGGTGCATGATCTGGCTGTCGGGTTAGTGAGTAGGGATGTAACGGGTAGCGCTTTTTAGGATCCGCCCCAAACCGGGTACCCGGTCAATTAAGACCAGGCAAAACCCGGTACCCGGCCGGGTACCCGGTCCCGGGTACCCGGTCCCGGGTACCCGGTCTTGCGGAATATTACTATTGGCAATATCTTCTTTTACTTCTAATCAGTGGGTCATAGCAGAAAAGTTGCTGGAGCTGCTACAACCATTTGAACAAACAACTAAACATTTCAGCAGTACACACTGTACTATATCGGAAGTAATTCCTACAGTTTTTTCGCTAAAGAGGTTTTTAAGAGAAACACAAGTTCCAGGCTTAGGATCCATGCAAGAAAATCTTATGGAAGGATTAAGTCGAAGGTTTTCGAATATCGACACGAACAATAATTATCTGGTTGCATTTTTTACTGACACAAATAATTTGAAGGAAAAAGTAATAAAATATATCCTTGAAGCAAATTTGTTAATCCAAAATAATGAAGTTAATTTGTCATCCAATTCAGATTCAGATGACAATGTTCCTCTTAGTTTGTATACAGATAATCCATCCTCATCAAAAAGACCTAGAGAAGATAAACGCTCAGTTTGGGATGTGTTTACCAGTATTGCAAACACGCGAGATACAAATAAAAAATCATCTGCTAAAGCACCAAACATACAACAGGACGTGGAGGATGAAATAAGTTCATATTTGGCGTTGCCGTTAATTGATAGACAGTCAAGCCCATTTTCGTGGTGGCAAATAAATTCGCAGAGATTTCCTAATCTAGCAAAGCTTGCTAAAAAGTTTCTTTCAGCATCTGCCTCAACAATATTTAGTGAACGGTTGTTTTCAGAAGCGGGTAATATTTATGAAGAAACCCGAAACCGACTATCCTCTGAGAATGGTGAAATTTTAGTTTATCTTCATCACAATTTGCCATTAATTGATTTTAGTTATTAAATGTTTTAACAAAGTTTATTATTATAACCTTTTAAAATCTGTTTTTTATGTATTTTTTATCATCACAAAAATACACCGTTTCAGTTCTTCATGTTTTATTTTATCAAAAATAGAAAACATAATAAAAAAAAACGGGTACCCGACCGGGTAACACCTGAACCCGGCAAAACCGGGTATCCGGCCTTCCCGGCCGGGTACCCGGTTTTGGCCGGGTAGACCGAGTACCCGTTACATCCCTATATAGTGAGGACCGTGGTTCGGAGCCCACGTTAAACTGTAGGACCGGGGCCAATACACTCGCTTGTAGTTCACGTAATAAAAAATAAATTTAACTTTTCAAAACTTAGAATACACTCGTAGAATGTTGTGCGTTCCTCCTGACTCACCCTGTATAATATGTATATCTTTACTTAAACACATTGCACTATGAAATGATCACAAATATTTTACATGGTAAAAATATCTTTAATTTTTTGTTTTCGTTTTAGCAAAGATGACAAAAATAGCAGTCCCAGGACTAACATTTTCGGCTTTGTCAATAAAATTTGTCACTCAAAGCACGGAACTGACACCCAGGAAAGTGGTATCTTGTGTGAATGGGATATAACAAAAAAACTGAGAAAAAAGTCGGATGAGGCAAATACCATAATTACTTTTGTTTACCAGAGATACAGTTGTTTTCCACCTAAAAAAAATTTAAAGGCGCACGAAATTGACGGAGTAGTAATTTCTTTTATCGCTAACACTCTTTCTTTTAACAGAAGTCTTACTACTTGTTATTGTAACGCGTGACTTGAACACGCACGGAACGGAAAAATTAAAATACAAAATAATAAAAAAAAACTTTCTTAAGTACACCCATGATACAAATAAAAGAAGATATTATGACATCGCGCAGGTAGGCGTGGCCATGAACGTCACGCTGTGAGTAATTCCGCCATATTTTGTAAACGAAACACGTCTTTGTTCAGATGGCGTTGTGTTTTAAAGTTATTTTTTGATGATTTTATATCACTTTTAAGAGTTTAAAAGTGAAAATGAGGTGTGTTGTCCATGGTTGTGATGTGGACAATCAATGCAAGGGCTTTATACCCGATATTAAAGTTTTTAGCTCCCCCAAAGACAAAGAAACATAAAGTGTTTGGAAGCGTCTGTGCAAACGAGAAGATAAGTTTAATGTGAAAAAGGCTAGAATCTGTTCTAGTAGACATTTTAACGAAAGTGATTATGAAGGTAATTTAAAGCATGAATTGTAATTTGAAGTCATGAATGTCAAATGTGTTTAATGCTTTTACAAACCCGCTTCAATAAAAAAGTTGACTGTGACAAACAATAAAATCGCTAAAAATCTCCACGGTAACGAATCAGTAGACTTTAATCGAGAAAATACGACAAAGAGACTGAAAAAAGGCTATTTTCTTAAAAAAAAAATAATTTCTTGTTTTACCTAATTTCATAAATTATAGATATTTTTGTCTTGTTTAGAATAATTTTGGCATTTTAAGATTTTTTTAAATTTGAAAAATCAAAGAATACAAAAATACAATAATTTTTAATAATTTACTATTTAAAGTGTAAAAAAACAACAAAAAAACTACCCTAAAACATGTTTCCGTCACAAACATACAGATCTTATTCACCGCAAAAAATATTTGACAAATTATAGGAACAATCAAAATTCTTATTTATGACATATTTTCGGAAGACTCTGTAGGTAAGTATATTTTATTTAATAAGAATATGCCTCTAAATAAAAATTATTATCTTAATTATTACGCATAGTTTTATTTTATAAAATTATTTACATTTTCTATTCACGTAAACTGGCAGGCAATTTAGCAATATCTATTATTTTAAATTAGTGTATCCCTTTATTTACCTGATTATTTTAAGTCATATACTTTAAAATTTGTATTATGAGCAGGAGGAAAAGTATATTGCCAATAGAATTTATATAAAATCGCCTACAACCAACTTAAACTCTATAATGCGCGTTATAAATTGCAAAAATAACTCACAGCGTGACGTCACGCGCGAACCCGGACGAATTTGACACGGTTGGGTATCATATCTTCCTTTTATTGTATCATGAAGTACACCATACATATTTTGGTATCCCAATCAACATTTTGAATTTTCTGTTGATAATGTGATTATTAGAAAGGAAACAGGTTGATTCACTTTTGTAGCAATCACCCATCTAATGAACCTAAACAGTAATGGAAGATGTAAAAAATGCTGGAGAAAAATAACCAAAGAAATACCTATATCGTTTTGGTGTATGGAGGAAATGCAGTATTTAACATATTCTACAAAACCACAAGTTTCTTTAAAATGACCTTTAGAATTGTTTCCATATTAAAATATGTTTCACCTTACCTGAAGGGGGCCAATTTTTTATGTATCCTGTACAATGTACAACTGCATAGTTTTGACCATCTCGGCCTGGGCCCAAACTATTTCGCTGCTTGAGTCTGTTTAGGTGACCCACGCCCATATTTTCAGGAGATAAATTGCCTATTTTCATTCTACAGATGAAACCTCTTCGCGAGCCCATGCATAGTCTCATTGATGCTGAAATAAAAGGAAAAAATGCAGAGCCTGACTGAAGAACTAAAAACATTGGCAGTGGTATGATGTACACCACAAATAATAGAAGGAAGTTTTACGTTAATGTGAATATTTACTGGTTTTTACTTTATAAGCGTTAATACAACAGAAAACTATTTTTAAAAAACTTACACTGGTGGCCTTCTTTCTTGACTGTTCCAGTCTTTAAATCCAGTATTCTGCCGGTATTTTGAGGTTCCTGCGTAGATAGTTGTTCCCTGACTTTTTCGACGTCTTCAGGGTGGATATTGTCGTAAATACACGATCCATACCAGTCGCTCTGGGAGTAGTTCAAAACGGGCGCCACCGAATCGGACACGTAGATTACTCTCCCTGTATCACAGCTTACGACGAAAAGAAAACCATCGGCTGCCTCCAAGATTAGGTGTTTTAGCTCTTGGTCTGTTAAGAACGATGGTTTGTACGTACCATCGGTACTGGTATTTCCGGTGCCTGAAAAAAACAACATAAATCGGTTGGTAAAAACTTAAATGATTATAATAAAGGTAGTTTTGTTTTAATGCAGCAGTGCATATTCCTTATTCTGACTACGCTAGTTCTTTCTGTCAAAAAATCACAAATCCAGTTGTCCAGATGTCGAGGGCAAAAAAGTCAAAAAAATCTAAATTTACTCGGCGATTGCTTCCTTCCTATAAAGAATGAAGAAACTAAAAATATGGATACCATGTACTTCGACAAGCTCTTTCCGATGACGTATATGGGATTTTAATTTGAACCGTTTTGACCCCACAGAAAACTAAAAACCGTGAAATATTTGGGTCAAAAATCGAAACTTCCAGTTTTTCCCAAAAATATCCATTTTCCAGTGATTTTAGGTTTAGGCAAATGCATTGGAAAAAGAAAGTATTTGAGATTTTAAAGTTTCCCTTATGTATCCGTTTTCCATCCGACCTTTTGTTTTCGAGTTATTAGGTACCAAAGAGGCCCCTCTTTGGTTGGTTTGATGGTTTGATTTCAACGGAAATCGCGGAAATTTCGGCTTTGACGTTTAATATGTAGCTCCGAAACGAAACATCCTGTATAACTGAATTTTTTACCGAAGCTAGTTGCACTATTCCTCTATCAACCCAAAAAATTCGATCGCTCTTCCTCTGACTGTTTCCAAGAAAAACCAACCTGTTCGACTTTAGGTTAAGCTTTACGTCAACATGTAGATTGACACTTATTTTTGCTGATCTCCTGACGTCATTATTCACTAAGGACAAATGGCTGCTTTTTAAATTGTAATAAATTATACTGAAAAGTAAACATTTTTTGTAGCTAAATTATTCTAGTAATTTTCTTCAAAATAGTTTTTTTTGGTTTGTAATGACTCCCTTAAACGATTTATGCAATAAAAAAATATGTGCACATTCCTTATTCCAATTAACCAAATAATCGGTAATCAGATTACTTTTTAAACGACTATTCCAGTAATCTCTGTTCATAATTACCTAAATTAATCGGTTAACGCATAATCTAATTACATGGTTATCTGATTACCATGCATAGTTAATGTGTATTTTTCATTTAGGAGAACATGTGACTTACCAAAGCTTAAAACAGTACAAATAAACAATCCACGAGAAATAATAAACATACTTACTCCTCGGATGGTATAGAAATTTCATTAGGTACTTAAATTGTAAGTAATTATGATGTAATTAGATAAAAAATAATCTAATTACAAAGTAATCAATTAAATTTCAATTTAAGTACTATCCAATGGATTACATAACTACACATGTGTAATTATTATTACAATGTTATTGGGTACAATTTAATCAGATTACATTGTAATATGACTAATGTGTAATCAGATTATTAATCAAATTACATTTTTAGATTATACTCAACACTGGTTTTGTATTTTTGTATTATTATGGCGTAATTAAATACAATTTAATTAGATTACATCGCAATATGTCTAAAGTGTAATCAGATCACTAATTAAATTACATTATAGTTAGATTATGCCCAGCACTGATTTAGTATTTACGTAGATCAAGACATCAGCCATCAACTTATTATAAATCTGAAATCAAAATATTGACTAACTACATGGTTTCGATTAGTAACGTGTTGGACCACTTCGGTAGTCCACCAACTTACTGAACCTTGATTTGGGGTACCACCAAACTTATCTATTATTTTCCTGGGTAATCGGTTTTGAAAACATATTATTATGTGTACTTAATTGGGTACTAATTGAGACTTGATCATTTTCTAATGTCAATGGACGGTTGGTGAATCTTCAATCAATGATTTATATTTCTATAGAGAACAGATCTAGATAACTCGGTGGCCAAGGTAGCAGATTACCTTAGAGCTTTCAAAATGGTTCAAAAAATTAAGTTATTTTAACCGGATGTTCTGTTCTTTATGTTCTATGTTATTTATAAAGATAAGTATCAATTTAATAAACGTATGACTAATGTCCATTATTCGTAAGTATACAGTATATCAGTCACTTTTAAAAAAAGTATACCAAAAAATGGGCGTATTATGGGAAACTTTTAAATACAATTTAGGCTTCTTTCAACAACAGTAATTATATTAGTCAACAATTAGAGCTTTAATATTTCAAACAGGTATCTTGTTTTGAATAAAAATTTTTACTGACGTTCTTAGAAGCCTCTATCGGATATGCAAAACGCACTATGCATAAAAATGAACTAACAAGAATATAGCGCGTTGTCTTTCTGTGTATAGCGTTTCTTTATTATTAGATAGTTTTTGCATAATAATGTAAAAGGCGCCACAATTCTTTAACGTAAATACATTAACTTTATTTATCGACGTTTATTAAATGTCAGCCCATACCCGCGGCTTCGCTCCTTATACAGGATGACCAGTTTTTCTCAAGACCTAATTTCCCTGGGTTTTTCAGACAATATTTCAGTTTTCCCTGACTTTTCAACATAGAAAGCTGCAGAGATAACAGATTGATAATTAAAAATATGTAATAATTAAATAATTAAAACATAAGAAAATTATTTCATAGTGAATTTTTTTTGTAATTAATTACATTTATAACAACTAAAATTTACTGAATTTTATTACCTATCAATTTCACGGCATCAATTTTTACCTTCTTTGGTATAGGTAAACGTTTTATTTATTCAAAAAAAAAGTACAGTAAAGTCTCTTTCCAACTAACATGTGATTTACGCGCATCTGTTTATACTATCCTTTTTTCTATCTACTCTATCCTTGTCATTTTGACCATACTTTCTGATGGTAAAAGCGATGCGCAAGACAACAAAGACCCACTGAGAAAAGACAGTGGAGATACTACATTCCTCTATTGTAGGGGAAAAGGGAATGCAATGGAGACTTCACTGTGCAAGCATGGGATTTTCATCAGAAAATAGTTTGAATATTATGGATGAACAAATGCCCTGATTTCAATAAAAATTACCTGACATTTCCCTGTTTTCTCCCCGACTTACCTAAATTCCCCTTATCACTGTTTTTCTAAATAAATTTTGTACCCGCTGTAAGATTTCAGGTGTCACTACTAAGCAAGCAAGGCGGATTCGGCCTTTCATATAATTTAAAGTTGTAGATGCAGTCGCCATCACTTTGTCCTTTATAACACCACACAAGAAAAAGTCAAGGGAGGTCAAATCCGGGGACCATGTTTAATTGAGCAATAAACTGAGAAATAATCTTTAAAACGTCAAATTCTCAACTAACTTAAGTAAAAATAACGCATTCTCATGGAAGCGAATAACACACAAACTCATCCACGACAGACAGTATGGATTTCGTCACAGCTGATCTCCTTGTCACACACGACTGGAACTATGGCGAACCCCAGATTGTACCCTTGACATTTCCAAGGAACGTTGACCATGCACGCTGCACTCTTCAACAAATTAGCTTCTTACGGTTTTCCTACCAAACTATCTACCTGTAGTAGGTGAACGGTCAGTCATCTAACTTACACCCTATCAAAGCTGGCGTACCCCAAGGGTCCAGTTCTGGCACCAACCCTATTTCTTCTTCACATTAATGACCTGCTCTCTTTAACTACCAATGCCATCCACAGTTATGCTGACGATGGTACTTTTCACTACAAAATCCCTTTTCTCCAGACAAGTCTCAAAACTATATAATGGACACAGATCTATGCACCTATTCCTTTCACAAGATCTCACGTTAATCTTAGACTGGAGTGCCAAAAACCTTGTTCAATTCAACCCAGTCTTGCTCACTGTTACGCAAAAAATCCAGCAAAACTTATCCAATCGACATGGCCAATCCCTATAGAACAAACCAACGTTTGATCTTGTTAGCATTGCCTTCTAACATGATCTCAGCTGGCACAAACACACTACTTCAATAGCCACACCAGCTGCTAAAAAGTTTGGGTTTCTCTTGCGAGCCAGAAAATATTTCTCCTCTTTTAACTTATATACTCTATGTTCCCCAAATAAGACCTAATCTAGAATACTGTTCCCGCATCACCTTCGATACTTAACATCCCTGATTCTATCCGAAAGAGGGCCATTCGACTTAGAGGCCATTCATCAATTACGTAACGCTAATTTTAAGTAATTTGCCCCCTCCTCCCCCTTGTAACGATTCGTAACGCAGTCTTTGACCCCGCCCCCCAAGTTACGTAACGACAGAATCCTATCATCCCCCTAATTTTATAAAATGAATAGCTTTTTATTGGTTGTTACCTTTTAATGAAATTAAATTTACTTTTTATATTAATAAGTTCGATAATTAATACATTAATCTACGAAGGCGTAGAGGAGCCTCATATTTTTTTTCTTAAATTGCGAGTGTTTGAGGCACCGTTACGTCACTTTACCAATTACAGTTCAAATACGAACTATTTTTCCCCATCATGCAATAGGCAGACAAATCGAACCCTCTAACATCAAAATTATTGCGACTCCAGATTGCCACGCCCCCACCCCTGGACAGAGACCTACAATAACTGGTGGTTAATGTATAACCTGGAAAATTTATGGCTTTTACTGAATCTTCAGTTGACCAAGTTTCCGTAAAACACAAAAAATGTAAGTCGTCATTCGCTGGTGACAAGTATTCCGTAATAACAAAATTAATTTTATCAAAATTCAGAGACTGACAATTAAGAAGCAATATGTCAGGAGTATGTGTTATTTTATTTGATTTCTCGTCGATCTCGGATGAAAAAACCTCGACACATAAGCTCCCTCCGGCCTGCATAGCTTTGTCCAAGTGTTTGTAGTCTATTGTTACTTTGAAGGAAGAATACAAGTTAGGCTGCTTTGAATTTCCCTAATTGCAAGTAACCTCCGGATAGTGATTCTTCAATACTACCAAATCTTCCCTAGTTGTACTGGGTGCCAATCTCGTAACATACAAATAAGCCTTTTTGGGGATTGTCTTTATGCGGTTTTCTGTCATTGACCCAATAACAGTTGTTTTCTTTTGGAAGTTTCGACCTCTTCTTTGTTGCACCTTAGTCCCTTAGGTGCTGTCAGTATTTTCATTAGTTAATTTATTTTCACTATGTGTGAAGCTTTGTTGTTTTGTATCTGCTCTGCAGACAGACCATCATCACTAACCTTTTCCTTATGTCTACGTAAAACTGTTTTAGGGTGCATAACTGGTTGCCCGGAAGTAGTTCCAATACTAGAATTTATTGATCAATTATAGATATATTTATCAATGACCCAGTCGTCGCACTAAAACGCCTTTCTCTCACTGATCGTCGCGAAGTTGGGGATCGTGTCTCTTTTTTGCGGATATTTTTATGGATTTTGTGCTGAAGAACTTGGCGCTATCACCCCCCCCCCCCCCCCCCTGACTGTTCCTAACAGAACAACAGAAGGCGCGTTACGTATGCATCCCTTTATTGTCCAGCTACAGAAACCTGGAACACTCACTTCTCTAGCTCATTTATACATAGGGCCTCCAAATTACGGAACATATTGCCTGCAATTGCCTTCCCCTCCCAACCTTCAATCAGTTAAATCTCGTATCAATAGATTACAGTCCCTTCTCTTTAGACGCCCGCGGTAAGTTGATACTAAAGGTGCAGTTTCCTCGGGGCAACCATGATAGGCGATCGTCGCTCGACGGTGTTCGTGATGATGGCATGGGTGATCAATGGCAAATTAATGTAACCGTCTCCCTCCAGGGGGCTATGTTGAGCGACTGCTCGTGTCTTTAGGGATCGCCGCGAGTCGACTGCTCTGAGAGCAGTATAATCGCAATCGCTAGTTGGGCAAGACTGTTTTATTTGTATATATTCAAAAGTTTGGGTTGAATTTAACAGAAAAATAACTTTTGAAGACGAAGAAGATGAAAAGCTAATAGAAATGCTGGCCAAACACCCTTCTTTATTTGATTTAAACTCGCCGGCATACAAAAACCAACGTATAATAGATAATGCTTGGAAAGAAAAAGGTGTTTTTCGCATTAATACTTCTTGTAGTATTTCATCATCTTCTATTTCTTCGAAAAATAAATACGTCAATGCTTCCATGGCGAAGGAAAAATAGCGACTGAAACCGCTCGGGCGTATTTCCATTCTATACATGGCCAGAACGCAGCCATAGAAAACTGCTCGTTGTCTATGGCTGCTCACCCAACCTGAGCAAAAAGGTGGTCAGGTTTACTCAGTTTTGATTGATATAAACTGCTGGCCAATTCAAGCGGGACAAACTAAATTTTTGATAAAATTTAGAGTGGAATATTTTCGAAACGAAAAAAGATTTTGATTTAACTTTTTCAGTATGTAATTGAATAGTTCTTCTAGTTTTTATACTTCAAGGCACTATTGCTAGCAGTCGCTGCAACTCTATTTTACAGGGTGTTAAGTGAAACCCTGACTTTTTTGGAAAAGTTTTCCAGTTCCGAGAATCTAGGAAGAATTTTTTTTGAATTTTCTTTTCATACCAAAATGATCCATGGTCAAATACAAAAAAACAATTTCTCCGGATTTTCTCTATTTTCATTTGTTTTCCGTATACAGGGGTTAGTCGAAATTATCGACTTCTTCTTACAAAGGAACCCCTAATTTGGCCGTTTATTCACAAAAAGCGAAAGACCAAGTAAATTTGTAGTTTGAAGTAGTCCAGCTAACAAAATTAATACAAATTTTTGTACAGGGTGTAGCAAGTTTGGATCACGGGCTAGTAAATTATTTTTTAATTTCTACTACTTTTTCCTAAGTTAACTATTAATTATCACGTGCTACGTTAAAGGGTTAAAATTTGTTAGGTCCGATAACAGTACTGGTTAGAAAGATCCTTTTTGCCCAAACGGGTTTTTCATTTTTTGTCTAGTCCCATTTTTAGTGATTAAACGGCTCGCATTTTGAACCTAACTTTTTGCAATTGCATCCATGAACGATTGAAGTGAGAGTGCTTTTTTGGTGGTACATAATGAATGTTTTATCCAACCAAAAAACATGTAGTGGCCAAACAGCTAATGATGCTTATTCGAAGAATTTTTTAGCATTATACAGGGTTGCAAAAAATATACCACCTATACTTTATATGGAAGTCATGTGATTTTCAAATTAATTGAATATAGTCCCAATTTTCTTGGAACTTTCTGCCGAAACTGTTTTTGAATTTTTTTGTCTGGTCCCATTTTTAGTGATACAAATGGCTTGCGTTTAAAACTTAACTTTTTGCGATTGCATTCATGAACTATTGAAGTGGACATCGTTTATTGGTTTAACCAACCAATAAAAAAGTGTCGTGGCCATAGAGCTAAAGATGCTTATTCGCTGC
Organism: Philopedon plagiatum; assembly: GCA_963971165.1. Classification (NCBI taxonomy): domain Eukaryota; kingdom Metazoa; phylum Arthropoda; class Insecta; order Coleoptera; family Curculionidae; genus Philopedon; species Philopedon plagiatum. The sequence continues at coordinate 23,166,954 of OZ020198.1, read as the reverse complement.
TTTTGTCCGCGTTTGCCCAAAACATATCACCTACATTTTATATGAAAATCATGTGATTTTAGAGTCCTTTAGGTATTCATAAAGTTCCTTTTTGCTATATTAATAATTATTAAAGAAAATGTCCTACTTATTATTAATAAAATCTAGTAACGATACAGATAAAAAGAATAATATTCATTCGGAACTTTTTCACATTATACAGGATTGTGCAGAAGTTACTACTTATAATAGAAGCCACGTGTTTCTCGATATCTTTGGATTTTCGTAAACTTCGATTATTCATTATAAAAGAAAAATATTTTACCACTGCTCTAAAAAGTCAGTACATGGCATTGAGAAATTTTAATTAATAAGAAGTGTCTTAAATTAATAGTCACGGAGTACATTTTTCTCGTCAAAAATTGGAGATGGATAGTGAATTCAACTGAACAAGTTATAAAATTCTGTATAGCGTAGTTTTTAGAAGGTATAGAAATTTCAGAAGATTTAATTACTTTTGAAAGTACTCGAAAAGATACGTAATTTTCAAATTTAGTAGTTATTTTTCCCGGCATTACTTTAGGAGATCCAAAATGTAAATTTTGGTTGTTACTTTTATAGGTAAACAGAAAACGTTTTAAATTATAGAACATTTTTTTTACTTGAAGGTATTATAAAAACTTGCAACTAACGAAAACAAAACAAATCTTAATACCTAGTAGGACCTCCCCTTACATTTATTATCTCTTGGCATCTTCGAGGCATGCTTATTACCAAATTATTGACAAATTCTTGCTGAATATTTTCCCACTCCTGAACAATGGCGTCTGCAAGTTGTTCTAGAGTCTGAGGAGGATCTTCCCTAGAACTTACCAATAATTTCAATTTAGACCAGACGTGTTCGATAATATTCATGTCTGGTGATTTTGCAGGCCAGACCATCCTGGTAATATTATTAGCTTCCAAAAACTCTTGCACAATGCGTGCTCTATGAGGTCTGGCGTTATCGTCAATTAGCACAAAATCGTTCCCAAAATTGTTTGCAAATGGTAGAACGATATTGCTTAAAATTTCGTCCCTATATACCTGACCGTTAATGGGCTCCAATGTTAAAAAAAGTTCCGTTTTGCCATTAAACATTACACCACCCCAAACAGTAACGCCTCCACCACCCAATCAAACCCAATCAAACCCAATCAAACCCAAATAAGACCTAATCTAGAATACTGTTCCCGCATCACCTTCGATACTTAACATCCCTGATTCTATCCGAAAGAGGGCCATTCGACTTAGAGGCCATTCATCAATTACGTAACGCTAATTTTAAGTAATTTGCCCCCTCCTCCCCCTTGTAACGATTCGTAACGCAGTCTTTGACCCCGCCCCCCAAGTTACGTAACGACAGAATCCTATCATCCCCCTAATTTTATAAAATGAATAGCTTTTTATTGGTTGTTACCTTTTAATGAAATTAAATTTACTTTTTATATTAATAAGTTCGATAATTAATACATTAATCTACGAAGGCGTAGAGGAGCCTCATATTTTTTTTCTTAAATTGCGAGTGTTTGAGGCACCGTTACGTCACTTTACCAATTACAGTTCAAATACGAACTATTTTTCCCCATCATGCAATAGGCAGACAAATCGAACCCTCTAACATCAAAATTATTGCGACTCCAGATTGCCACGCCCCCACCCCTGGACAGAGACCTACAATAACTGGTGGTTAATGTATAACCTGGAAAATTTATGGCTTTTACTGAATCTTCAGTTGACCAAGTTTCCGTAAAACACAAAAAATGTAAGTCGTCATTCGCTGGTGACAAGTATTCCGTAATAACAAAATTAATTTTATCAAAATTCAGAGACTGACAATTAAGAAGCAATATGTCAGGAGTATGTGTTATTTTATTTGATTTCTCGTCGATCTCGGATGAAAAAACCTCGACACATAAGCTCCCTCCGGCCTGCATAGCTTTGTCCAAGTGTTTGTAGTCTATTGTTACTTTGAAGGAAGAATACAAGTTAGGCTGCTTTGAATTTCCCTAATTGCAAGTAACCTCCGGATAGTGATTCTTCAATACTACCAAATCTTCCCTAGTTGTACTGGGTGCCAATCTCGTAACATACAAATAAGCCTTTTTGGGGATTGTCTTTATGCGGTTTTCTGTCATTGACCCAATAACAGTTGTTTTCTTTTGGAAGTTTCGACCTCTTCTTTGTTGCACCTTAGTCCCTTAGGTGCTGTCAGTATTTTCATTAGTTAATTTATTTTCACTATGTGTGAAGCTTTGTTGTTTTGTATCTGCTCTGCAGACAGACCATCATCACTAACCTTTTCCTTATGTCTACGTAAAACTGTTTTAGGGTGCATAACTGGTTGCCCGGAAGTAGTTCCAATACTAGAATTTATTGATCAATTATAGATATATTTATCAATGACCCAGTCGTCGCACTAAAACGCCTTTCTCTCACTGATCGTCGCGAAGTTGGGGATCGTGTCTCTTTTTTGCGGATATTTTTATGGATTTTGTGCTGAAGAACTTGGCGCTATCACCCCCCCCCCCCCCCCCCCCTGACTGTTCCTAACAGAACAACAGAAGGCGCGTTACGTATGCATCCCTTTATTGTCCAGCTACAGAAACCTGGAACACTCACTTCTCTAGCTCATTTATACATAGGGCCTCCAAATTACGGAACATATTGCCTGCAATTGCCTTCCCCTCCCAACCTTCAATCAGTTAAATCTCGTATCAATAGATTACAGTCCCTTCTCTTTAGACGCCCGCGGTAAGTTGATACTAAAGGTGCAGTTTCCTCGGGGCAACCATGATAGGCGATCGTCGCTCGACGGTGTTCGTGATGATGGCATGGGTGATCAATGGCAAATTAATGTAACCGTCTCCCTCCAGGGGGCTATGTTGAGCGACTGCTCGTGTCTTTAGGGATCGCCGCGAGTCGACTGCTCTGAGAGCAGTATAATCGCAATCGCTAGTTGGGCAAGACTGTTTTATTTGTATATATTCAAAAGTTTGGGTTGAATTTAACAGAAAAATAACTTTTGAAGACGAAGAAGATGAAAAGCTAATAGAAATGCTGGCCAAACACCCTTCTTTATTTGATTTAAACTCGCCGGCATACAAAAACCAACGTATAATAGATAATGCTTGGAAAGAAAAAGGTGTTTTTCGCATTAATACTTCTTGTAGTATTTCATCATCTTCTATTTCTTCGAAAAATAAATACGTCAATGCTTCCATGGCGAAGGAAAAATAGCGACTGAAACCGCTCGGGCGTATTTCCATTCTATACATGGCCAGAACGCAGCCATAGAAAACTGCTCGTTGTCTATGGCTGCTCACCCAACCTGAGCAAAAAGGTGGTCAGGTTTACTCAGTTTTGATTGATATAAACTGCTGGCCAATTCAAGCGGGACAAACTAAATTTTTGATAAAATTTAGAGTGGAATATTTTCGAAACGAAAAAAGATTTTGATTTAACTTTTTCAGTATGTAATTGAATAGTTCTTCTAGTTTTTATACTTCAAGGCACTATTGCTAGCAGTCGCTGCAACTCTATTTTACAGGGTGTTAAGTGAAACCCTGACTTTTTTGGAAAAGTTTTCCAGTTCCGAGAATCTAGGAAGAATTTTTTTTGAATTTTCTTTTCATACCAAAATGATCCATGGTCAAATACAAAAAAACAATTTCTCCGGATTTTCTCTATTTTCATTTGTTTTCCGTATACAGGGGTTAGTCGAAATTATCGACTTCTTCTTACAAAGGAACCCCTAATTTGGCCGTTTATTCACAAAAAGCGAAAGACCAAGTAAATTTGTAGTTTGAAGTAGTCCAGCTAACAAAATTAATACAAATTTTTGTACAGGGTGTAGCAAGTTTGGATCACGGGCTAGTAAATTATTTTTTAATTTCTACTACTTTTTCCTAAGTTAACTATTAATTATCACGTGCTACGTTAAAGGGTTAAAATTTGTTAGGTCCGATAACAGTACTGGTTAGAAAGATCCTTTTTGCCCAAACGGGTTTTTCATTTTTTGTCTAGTCCCATTTTTAGTGATTAAACGGCTCGCATTTTGAACCTAACTTTTTGCAATTGCATCCATGAACGATTGAAGTGAGAGTGCTTTTTTGGTGGTACATAATGAATGTTTTATCCAACCAAAAAACATGTAGTGGCCAAACAGCTAATGATGCTTATTCGAAGAATTTTTTAGCATTATACAGGGTTGCAAAAAATATACCACCTATACTTTATATGGAAGTCATGTGATTTTCAAATTAATTGAATATAGTCCCAATTTTCTTGGAACTTTCTGCCGAAACTGTTTTTGAATTTTTTTGTCTGGTCCCATTTTTAGTGATACAAATGGCTTGCGTTTAAAACTTAACTTTTTGCGATTGCATTCATGAACTATTGAAGTGGACATCGTTTATTGGTTTAACCAACCAATAAAAAAGTGTCGTGGCCATAGAGCTAAAGATGCTTATTCGCTGCTTTTGTCCGCGTTTGCCCAAAACATATCACCTACATTTTATATGAAAATCATGTGATTTTAGAGTCCTTTAGGTATTCATAAAGTTCCTTTTTGCTATATTAATAATTATTAAAGAAAATGTCCTACTTATTATTAATAAAATCTAGTAACGATACAGATAAAAAGAATAATATTCATTCGGAACTTTTTCACATTATACAGGATTGTGCAGAAGTTACTACTTATAATAGAAGCCACGTGTTTCTCGATATCTTTGGATTTTCGTAAACTTCGATTATTCATTATAAAAGAAAAATATTTTACCACTGCTCTAAAAAGTCAGTACATGGCATTGAGAAATTTTAATTAATAAGAAGTGTCTTAAATTAATAGTCACGGAGTACATTTTTCTCGTCAAAAATTGGAGATGGATAGTGAATTCAACTGAACAAGTTATAAAATTCTGTATAGCGTAGTTTTTAGAAGGTATAGAAATTTCAGAAGATTTAATTACTTTTGAAAGTACTCGAAAAGATACGTAATTTTCAAATTTAGTAGTTATTTTTCCCGGCATTACTTTAGGAGATCCAAAATGTAAATTTTGGTTGTTACTTTTATAGGTAAACAGAAAACGTTTTAAATTATAGAACATTTTTTTTACTTGAAGGTATTATAAAAACTTGCAACTAACGAAAACAAAACAAATCTTAATACCTAGTAGGACCTCCCCTTACATTTATTATCTCTTGGCATCTTCGAGGCATGCTTATTACCAAATTATTGACAAATTCTTGCTGAATATTTTCCCACTCCTGAACAATGGCGTCTGCAAGTTGTTCTAGAGTCTGAGGAGGATCTTCCCTAGAACTTACCAATAATTTCAATTTAGACCAGACGTGTTCGATAATATTCATGTCTGGTGATTTTGCAGGCCAGACCATCCTGGTAATATTATTAGCTTCCAAAAACTCTTGCACAATGCGTGCTCTATGAGGTCTGGCGTTATCGTCAATTAGCACAAAATCGTTCCCAAAATTGTTTGCAAATGGTAGAACGATATTGCTTAAAATTTCGTCCCTATATACCTGACCGTTAATGGGCTCCAATGTTAAAAAAAGTTCCGTTTTGCCATTAAACATTACACCACCCCAAACAGTAACGCCTCCACCACCCAATCAAACCCAATCAAACCCAATCAAACCCAAATAAGACCTAATCTAGAATACTGTTCCCGCATCACCTTCGATACTTAACATCCCTGATTCTATCCGAAAGAGGGCCATTCGACTTAGAGGCCATTCATCAATTACGTAACGCTAATTTTAAGTAATTTGCCCCCTCCTCCCCCTTGTAACGATTCGTAACGCAGTCTTTGACCCCGCCCCCCAAGTTACGTAACGACAGAATCCTATCATCCCCCTAATTTTATAAAATGAATAGCTTTTTATTGGTTGTTACCTTTTAATGAAATTAAATTTACTTTTTATATTAATAAGTTCGATAATTAATACATTAATCTACGAAGGCGTAGAGGAGCCTCATATTTTTTTTCTTAAATTGCGAGTGTTTGAGGCACCGTTACGTCACTTTACCAATTACAGTTCAAATACGAACTATTTTTCCCCATCATGCAATAGGCAGACAAATCGAACCCTCTAACATCAAAATTATTGCGACTCCAGATTGCCACGCCCCCACCCCTGGACAGAGACCTACAATAACTGGTGGTTAATGTATAACCTGGAAAATTTATGGCTTTTACTGAATCTTCAGTTGACCAAGTTTCCGTAAAACACAAAAAATGTAAGTCGTCATTCGCTGGTGACAAGTATTCCGTAATAACAAAATTAATTTTATCAAAATTCAGAGACTGACAATTAAGAAGCAATATGTCAGGAGTATGTGTTATTTTATTTGATTTCTCGTCGATCTCGGATGAAAAAACCTCGACACATAAGCTCCCTCCGGCCTGCATAGCTTTGTCCAAGTGTTTGTAGTCTATTGTTACTTTGAAGGAAGAATACAAGTTAGGCTGCTTTGAATTTCCCTAATTGCAAGTAACCTCCGGATAGTGATTCTTCAATACTACCAAATCTTCCCTAGTTGTACTGGGTGCCAATCTCGTAACATACAAATAAGCCTTTTTGGGGATTGTCTTTATGCGGTTTTCTGTCATTGACCCAATAACAGTTGTTTTCTTTTGGAAGTTTCGACCTCTTCTTTGTTGCACCTTAGTCCCTTAGGTGCTGTCAGTATTTTCATTAGTTAATTTATTTTCACTATGTGTGAAGCTTTGTTGTTTTGTATCTGCTCTGCAGACAGACCATCATCACTAACCTTTTCCTTATGTCTACGTAAAACTGTTTTAGGGTGCATAACTGGTTGCCCGGAAGTAGTTCCAATACTAGAATTTATTGATCAATTATAGATATATTTATCAATGACCCAGTCGTCGCACTAAAACGCCTTTCTCTCACTGATCGTCGCGAAGTTGGGGATCGTGTCTCTTTTTTGCGGATATTTTTATGGATTTTGTGCTGAAGAACTTGGCGCTATCACCCCCCCCCCCCCCCCCCTGACTGTTCCTAACAGAACAACAGAAGGCGCGTTACGTATGCATCCCTTTATTGTCCAGCTACAGAAACCTGGAACACTCACTTCTCTAGCTCATTTATACATAGGGCCTCCAAATTACGGAACATATTGCCTGCAATTGCCTTCCCCTCCCAACCTTCAATCAGTTAAATCTCGTATCAATAGATTACAGTCCCTTCTCTTTAGACGCCCGCGGTAAGTTGATACTAAAGGTGCAGTTTCCTCGGGGCAACCATGATAGGCGATCGTCGCTCGACGGTGTTCGTGATGATGGCATGGGTGATCAATGGCAAATTAATGTAACCGTCTCCCTCCAGGGGGCTATGTTGAGCGACTGCTCGTGTCTTTAGGGATCGCCGCGAGTCGACTGCTCTGAGAGCAGTATAATCGCAATCGCTAGTTGGGCAAGACTGTTTTATTTGTATATATTCAAAAGTTTGGGTTGAATTTAACAGAAAAATAACTTTTGAAGACGAAGAAGATGAAAAGCTAATAGAAATGCTGGCCAAACACCCTTCTTTATTTGATTTAAACTCGCCGGCATACAAAAACCAACGTATAATAGATAATGCTTGGAAAGAAAAAGGTGTTTTTCGCATTAATACTTCTTGTAGTATTTCATCATCTTCTATTTCTTCGAAAAATAAATACGTCAATGCTTCCATGGCGAAGGAAAAATAGCGACTGAAACCGCTCGGGCGTATTTCCATTCTATACATGGCCAGAACGCAGCCATAGAAAACTGCTCGTTGTCTATGGCTGCTCACCCAACCTGAGCAAAAAGGTGGTCAGGTTTACTCAGTTTTGATTGATATAAACTGCTGGCCAATTCAAGCGGGACAAACTAAATTTTTGATAAAATTTAGAGTGGAATATTTTCGAAACGAAAAAAGATTTTGATTTAACTTTTTCAGTATGTAATTGAATAGTTCTTCTAGTTTTTATACTTCAAGGCACTATTGCTAGCAGTCGCTGCAACTCTATTTTACAGGGTGTTAAGTGAAACCCTGACTTTTTTGGAAAAGTTTTCCAGTTCCGAGAATCTAGGAAGAATTTTTTTTGAATTTTCTTTTCATACCAAAATGATCCATGGTCAAATACAAAAAAACAATTTCTCCGGATTTTCTCTATTTTCATTTGTTTTCCGTATACAGGGGTTAGTCGAAATTATCGACTTCTTCTTACAAAGGAACCCCTAATTTGGCCGTTTATTCACAAAAAGCGAAAGACCAAGTAAATTTGTAGTTTGAAGTAGTCCAGCTAACAAAATTAATACAAATTTTTGTACAGGGTGTAGCAAGTTTGGATCACGGGCTAGTAAATTATTTTTTAATTTCTACTACTTTTTCCTAAGTTAACTATTAATTATCACGTGCTACGTTAAAGGGTTAAAATTTGTTAGGTCCGATAACAGTACTGGTTAGAAAGATCCTTTTTGCCCAAACGGGTTTTTCATTTTTTGTCTAGTCCCATTTTTAGTGATTAAACGGCTCGCATTTTGAACCTAACTTTTTGCAATTGCATCCATGAACGATTGAAGTGAGAGTGCTTTTTTGGTGGTACATAATGAATGTTTTATCCAACCAAAAAACATGTAGTGGCCAAACAGCTAATGATGCTTATTCGAAGAATTTTTTAGCATTATACAGGGTTGCAAAAAATATACCACCTATACTTTATATGGAAGTCATGTGATTTTCAAATTAATTGAATATAGTCCCAATTTTCTTGGAACTTTCTGCCGAAACTGTTTTTGAATTTTTTTGTCTGGTCCCATTTTTAGTGATACAAATGGCTTGCGTTTAAAACTTAACTTTTTGCGATTGCATTCATGAACTATTGAAGTGGACATCGTTTATTGGTTTAACCAACCAATAAAAAAGTGTCGTGGCCATAGAGCTAAAGATGCTTATTCGCTGCTTTTGTCCGCGTTTGCCCAAAACATATCACCTACATTTTATATGAAAATCATGTGATTTTAGAGTCCTTTAGGTATTCATAAAGTTCCTTTTTGCTATATTAATAATTATTAAAGAAAATGTCCTACTTATTATTAATAAAATCTAGTAACGATACAGATAAAAAGAATAATATTCATTCGGAACTTTTTCACATTATACAGGATTGTGCAGAAGTTACTACTTATAATAGAAGCCACGTGTTTCTCGATATCTTTGGATTTTCGTAAACTTCGATTATTCATTATAAAAGAAAAATATTTTACCACTGCTCTAAAAAGTCAGTACATGGCATTGAGAAATTTTAATTAATAAGAAGTGTCTTAAATTAATAGTCACGGAGTACATTTTTCTCGTCAAAAATTGGAGATGGATAGTGAATTCAACTGAACAAGTTATAAAATTCTGTATAGCGTAGTTTTTAGAAGGTATAGAAATTTCAGAAGATTTAATTACTTTTGAAAGTACTCGAAAAGATACGTAATTTTCAAATTTAGTAGTTATTTTTCCCGGCATTACTTTAGGAGATCCAAAATGTAAATTTTGGTTGTTACTTTTATAGGTAAACAGAAAACGTTTTAAATTATAGAACATTTTTTTTACTTGAAGGTATTATAAAAACTTGCAACTAACGAAAACAAAACAAATCTTAATACCTAGTAGGACCTCCCCTTACATTTATTATCTCTTGGCATCTTCGAGGCATGCTTATTACCAAATTATTGACAAATTCTTGCTGAATATTTTCCCACTCCTGAACAATGGCGTCTGCAAGTTGTTCTAGAGTCTGAGGAGGATCTTCCCTAGAACTTACCAATAATTTCAATTTAGACCAGACGTGTTCGATAATATTCATGTCTGGTGATTTTGCAGGCCAGACCATCCTGGTAATATTATTAGCTTCCAAAAACTCTTGCACAATGCGTGCTCTATGAGGTCTGGCGTTATCGTCAATTAGCACAAAATCGTTCCCAAAATTGTTTGCAAATGGTAGAACGATATTGCTTAAAATTTCGTCCCTATATACCTGACCGTTAATGGGCTCCAATGTTAAAAAAAGTTCCGTTTTGCCATTAAACATTACACCACCCCAAACAGTAACGCCTCCACCACCAAAAGGTTCCTGAGGAGCCATATTCTCCTCCATATACCGTTCGCCACGTTCACGCCAAACTAATATTCTGCCGTCCGAGTGAATTAAATTAAATCTTGACTCGTCTACAAACATGCAGTTTTCCCAGTTATCTAATGGCCAATTGCGATGTTCATATGCCCACTGGAGACGTCTTCGCCTATGCTGTGGTAGAAGTCGCACACATTTAGCACGTCGCCGAGCTCTAAAATTAAAATTTTGGCTTAAAAATCTGTAGTATAGGTGTAGGGAATGAACCAATAAATAAGCCAACAGTAGCTTTTATTATACTAAAATGCAAAATTAGGTCAATTTTCATAACGTTAGTTCTAGGGAAGAACTAAGGAACATTACGCTGCAAGCACAAATAATGTGTTTAGGGTCGCCTATCAAAACTTTAATTTATGAACAACTTAGTTCAAGTTTACATTTATAATATCGGTGCGCAAAATCCAAGATTCACGCCTCAGCTGACGTCGATATTATAATAGCCGACTTACTAAAATGAAACACTAAAAATATTGGTACAAAAAATAAGATCTCATTTGAAGTAACTCACCTTAAGTTATTATTGTTTAAAGTTCTTCTAATGGTCCTATTGCTCACACGAATGTGTGTTCTTGCTCTGAACTCCTGGTTAATTTTCTCTGATGGAATTTTTCGCCTTCGACGAGCCTCTCTAACCAACCATCTTTCATCTGCAATGCCGACTTTCTTTTGGCGACCTCCCCCATAACGATAGTTTGCACTTCCCGTTTCGTGGAAGCGTTGACGCAGTCGAGATATTGTACTTCGCCCAACCCCGTACATATCCGCAATAATACTAATTTTTACCCCATCTTGTAGTAAACGCAAACAATTAGCTTGTTCTTTTGCACTTAATCGAGCCATTATAAAGGATAATAACGCACCAATTCAAAGAAGAATACTTTGTTGCCTTGGTAACTGTCAATAGCAAAGAAAATGTTTTATTTTTTGGCCTACTAGATCTTTTGACTAAGAAATAGAAACGCCGCTAAATTAACAGAAATCCACCTGCAAAGTATAGGTGGTATATTTTTTGCAACCCTGTATAATGCTAAAAAATTCTTCGAATAAGCATCATTAGCTGTTTGGCCACTACATGTTTTTTGGTTGGATAAAACATTCATTATGTACCACCAAAAAAGCACTCTCACTTCAATCGTTCATGGATGCAATTGCAAAAAGTTAGGTTCAAAATGCGAGCCGTTTAATCACTAAAAATGGGACTAGACAAAAAATGAAAAACCCGTTTGGGCAAAAAGGATCTTTCTATCCAGTACTGTTATCGGACCTAACAAATTTTAACCCTTTAACGTAGCACGTGATAATTAATAGTTAACTTAGGAAAAAGTAGTAGAAATTAAAAAATAATAATTTACTAGCCCGTGATCCAAACTTGCTACACCCTGTACAAAAATTTGTATTAATTTTGTTAGCTGGACTACTTCAAACTACAAATTTACTTGGTCTTTCGCTTTTTGTGAATAAACGGCCAAATTAGGGGTTCCTTTGTAAGAAGAAGTCGATAATTTCGACTAACCCCTGTATACGGAAAACAAATGAAAATAGAGAAAATCCGGAGAAATTGTTTTTTTGTATTTGACCATGGATCATTTTAGTATGAAAAGAAAATTCAAAAAAAATTCTTCCTAGATTCTCGGAACTGGAAAACTTTTCCAAAAAAGTCAGGGTTTCACTTAACACCCTGTAAAATAGAGTTGCAGCGACTGCTAGCAATAGTGCCTTGAAGTATAAAAACTAGAAGAACTATTCAATTACATACTGAAAAAGTTAAATCAAAATCTTTTTTCGTTTCGAAAATATTCCACTCTAAATTTTATCAAAAATTTAGTTTGTCCCGCTTGAATTGGCCAGCAGTTTAGATACATATATATCTATATCAATGAAAACTGAGCAAACCTGGCCACCTTTTTGCTCACCCAACCTGAGCAAAAAGGTGGTCAGGTTTGCTCAGTTTTCATTGATATACATATATATGTATCTATATCAATCAAAACTGAGCAAACTTGACCACATTTTTGCTCAGGTTGGGTGAGCAGCCATAAAAAACGAGCAGTTTTCTATGGCTGCGTTCTGGCCATGTATAGAATGGAAATACGCGCCGCTCGGAGGGAAATGGCCACTTAGCGACGCGCGCTGGCGACGATTGCTCAGGGACGATCGCTTATTTTGGCCGCTTCGAGGAAACTGCACCTTTAAGGTGCGATTTCCTCGGGGCGACCATGATAGGCGTTCGTCGCTCGGTGATGATCGTGAACCACTGCTCAATGGCAAATCGGCAAATCAATGTAACCGTCTCCCTCCAGGGGGCTATGTTGAGCGACTTTGCCATTAGCTGTGGTTCGCGTCATCGCCGAGCGACGAACGCCTATCATGGTCGCCCCGAGGAAACCGTACCTTTAGGCTTGAAGTCTACGTGGGCTGTCCCAGAAAAAAAAAAGCGGAGATACCATATGTCCTGGATCATTAAAAATTGAAAGCGAATTACCACCATTCAATGAACTGGTTAGTGCTTCACTTATTTTTCGGCTTGTTAAAAGTAGAAAGTATTAGAATCATGCAATATGAAGAGATACACAATTTTCCATTTGTATAAAATACAATAAACAAGAGTTAAAATTTACTTGATGCATGCAATTTTATACATGTTTGTTGTTAGCGCTTCGTTATGGTTTGCTTGAAAGCAAGCGGTAATAATAATTAAAATAATAAAGCATTACAAGAATTGCTATATTATGAGAAGGTACTTAAGATTGCCACTGAAATTATCTGAAGTTTAAGCGTATAAAAGTAATTTTCCTTGTCAAAAGTAAATAACAGCAGAAACAGTTTGGAAAATAAAATTAATTGTAAGCTTTTTAATAGACGGTAATTATTTGATAAGAGAAAAAGTACTACTATAATACGTAAGGTCGGCGTCTCGTGAAAAGCGACAGACTAATTTTATTATTGATAAAAATTAGCAAAATACGGTTTCTTTTGACACAACTTTTGTTGGTTTTAAAGGTTAATATACAGTTAGGTCATAAAGTATGGAATAAATTCAATATATAAAAAAATCGATCCTTTTGGTGATAAGGGTGGGGGACAGCAATAATAGTAATGCACTCGCGTTTCGACTGAGCCAAATTAAAAATTTTGAAAAACTTGTGAGGACAAAAGTTGTTCCATCGTGAGAAATATTTTTTGTCAAAAAACTTTTTCTCTAAAACCAATAGTTCAGCAGTTGTAAGGAAATCAACAATTAAATTGTTTATAACAATTGATTGCGCTAGAAATTTTCAACTTTGCTAATTTTGGATCAATCCAGACCTAATTCTCAATGTTCATGATTTTTTTCAGATTTTTCTAAGCAATTCTTTGAGTGATGAGGGGCAGCAATTTTTATGCGTATTTCCCTAAAGATGTTTAAAAAAATGCATAAAAAAATACATCATAGGTTTCCCAATCTACCCCCTGAAATTAACCCCCAGAATCAAAACTCAACTTTTTATACTTCACGTCTATAATTGGTCCGCCACACTATCTCTGTGCTAAATTTCAAATTTTTACGTCGAATAGTTTCAGAAAAAATCGCCTGTGACAGACGGATGGACGGACACCGAAGTGATTCCATAAGTGTTGCGTTTTGCTAATTTTAGCACGGAGCACAGAGTTTAAAATATTTTTCATTATACAGGGTGGCTCGAAAAAGTAGAACGTACGTCAACTTTATTTTTTTAAATGGTACACCGTGTATATTTTTACATTTTCGGATTCTACGTAAAATTCTAAACATTTTTCATGCTGCATATGATATATCTATATCGAATAGCTCTGAAGTTAAATATAGTCTTATTTTCTACAGCGTAGTAGCAAAAGAAGAATGATAATTATCGGAAAATCTTTTCCAACATATCAAAAGTTATAAATGTCTAAAATTTATCTAAATGTATTGCAAGGTTTGATAATGTTTTTTTTATTATACAGGGTCGCTCAATAAATGGACATTGAGAAACTTTTTTCAACAATTACCATTCACAGCTTAAAACTAACAGACGGGAAGCGATGCTTGTAGAACTTTTTCTTAAATTAAACGAAAATAACCTCAGTTTTCACTGTTTGATTAGAATTTAAACAGGCTGTCAAAAAAATGCAATAACAAAATATTTTATTTTCTTATTTTTAACGGATTAAACTTAAAAAAAAGTAACAGTATTAAATTAATTATTTGATTAATTAATTAAATTAAGTATTTGCTGTCACTATATAACTCTTTTGTTTCATTTAGAGTTTCCAAAGTCTACTTTTATTAACAGATATTTCATTTATTAATTAATTTTCATGTACATACAGTATTGGATAAATTTCAAATTTTAAACTGCCATAAAAATAAAAAAAAACATCTGGGTTAGTTATATCTTGTGCTATTTGAATTCTATTAAAAATATTAACAACTATAGCGTAAGAATTTTTTTTTTAATTCAACTGACTCATGTCCAACTTTTTTAAGCCTCTCTGTATAGTACAAAATCCTTTTAAACGGTGGTAAAATTAAAATTGCTAGGTTTCTATAATTTTAGAGGATTTGAAAGATTGGTTTATATTAGACATGTATTTCCTTTATTGTGCTTTAGTAAAATTAACATGTCCGAAAAAATTACAAATTTAAACCTGTATAATTCCAAAACTATCCGGTATAGGTATATCACATGCTACATGAAAAATGTACATGTAAAAATATACAGGGTATTCCATTTAAAAAAATAAAGTTGACGCACGTCCTACTTTTTTGAGCCACCCTAGTGTGTAATGAAAAATATTTTTAAAATATGTGAAATATAAAAATAAGGTTGACGTGTCCGAGCGATTGTCCATAAAATGAATTATTTTTTAAATAATGAATTTATTGCATACTATGTCCTCACTGTACAAAGAATAATATAAAGCAATATAATCACATTTTTTTTAACTTGAACAGCCCACGTAGACTTCAAACCTAAGTACTAACGTACCATGGGCGTCTGAAGAAAAGGGAAATTAATTGACTATTAAATTATATCATTAGAAATTAAATAAATTAAACTATTAACAAGTGATTTAAATGATTGGAGGTTGGGAGGGGAAGGGAAAACATCTGCAGGCAATTTTTTTCATAATCTGAAGGTTATGAATGAGCGAGAAAAGAGTGATGTTATAGCTGTTCGTAGCTGGACAGTGAAGGAATACATACGTAACGCGCCTCTTGTTGTTCTGTTAGGAACAGTCAAGGGAGAAATGTAAGCCAGAGCAAAATCCATGCAAACATCGGTAGAAAAGTGACAGATTCCCAACAGCGCGGCGATGAGCGAGAGAAGGGAGTTTTCTTGAGGGAACTGGATCATTGATGAGTCGAATGGCTCTTTTTGGATAAAATCAAGGATGTCAAGTATCGAAGATGATGCCGCTCCCGAACCAAGCTTTTTAGCTGCTGATCTGGCTATTGAAGTAATGTGTTTGTACCAGCTGAGATCCTGTTCGAAATCGATGTCAATTCTTAAGATTCTACTACTATATGGCCTAAATGTAGTGGACATAATTTCGAGGGTAATACATCAGAAGGGCGGATGCGCCACCTTCTCAGTTTTACACTAGAGAAGATTTTGTTCATTTTTTCAATATTAATTTCTTAAAAATTTCGAGGTTTTGATGACCGATAATCATGATAATTTATTTGCAGAGTAGCGATGGGTCATTCGTTCACTTTCAAGAGAGCCCGCTCACTCGTTCAGCTCACTTGGAAGAGTCGTTCGCAAGGAGTCGTTCGATTAAACGAGGGCTGCTACCCGTATCTCCGAGCTGCGAATTGCGGCGCTCTTTACTTTAGCGTGACACCTGCATTTGTTCATGTTCATAAAATAGAGCAAAAAATGCTATGAATTACACATTTTCCACTGCCGACGGCACGCTGCTTAATTGTGGCGCGGCGGCTTCAAACAAAAATAAAATAAATATTAAAATATTGGAATGATTTATGGCTTTTTTTTGCAGGGCGTTTGAGTTTGGTGGGTACCGAGACCGACACAATAATATACTAATATAATAATATCTAATACTGAACCAGGCTTTTAATAAATCATTTGATTTGATGTTTGGTTGTTTTATGCGTTAGTTTGTGGCTTGAGTTTTAACCTACCCGCAGTATACACCTCTGCTTAAAAAACGTTGTAGCAGATTTCCGGCAAAGTAATTAATCGTTAATCGTAAAATAATAGTAATACCAAAGACGTACAAACTGTGTAATGTATTACCATACCGGCCGCTAGATGCTCCACCACTCTCGTTCTATTATACGACTCCGACTGAGCCGCTCCCGGCTAGCGCTCTTCGCGGCTCGCGCTCTCCGAGTTGTCCGAAACTCGCAAAAGCGTGGAGTGGAATTTCTACGAACGGACGAGAGCGAGCCAGATATTTTAACGAGCGGTGAACGTATCGTTCAGTTGATGGGAGCGGCTCATTCGCGACTCTTTGAAAAGAGTCGTTTAAATCGAACGACTCGTTCGCGAACGACCCATCGCTATTGCAGAGTAGACTGAGTCTGAGACTGAGTAAATTTTTATCATTTATTATACAAATAATGGCGCATACGTCTGTCTGATACAACTTTTACATCATATTCGGTCGTTGAACACGATTAAAGCAAGAATCATAAGGTCGTTATCACGCTTAAGTGATACGCCAAGGACACCTACAAAACTATTCTTAATGTTGATACACTTTAAAGTTTTATTTGGGGCCTAAGAGCGCATACATCTAGAAAATGTAGAAATTGGCTCATACGCCTCCAAGACACCAGTTACTTTTAATCAGTTTCATACGCCGTTCTGATATGTTGTGCACATCATTTTTTTGTAAAGTATACCGTAAAAATCTAAATTTTACAATGGCGCTTACGTCCTTCTGATACATCACCCTCGATTTGGTACCGTATTTATAGCCGTACCTGAGACCTTGAGATATCCTCAAGCATGGATAACACCTTGGAAGGAATTCTCAGGAAACGACTATAAATACGACCTTTAACAATTAGTTTTTTAGGATCATATTGCTTTATGTTATTCTTGGTATGTTAAGCTTTAGAATTAACAAAAGTTTATATAAAACGAAACTGTATTTCCTAAAATCTTGTTCAATAAACACTGTCTCTGCCTCTTTTCACAAGACAACCTGTAAATATCCTGTTCACTACAAAGAATGAAGCTGAGGTTACAATGAAATAAAAAATAACTGAATAACGAATGCGCTTTAGTAAAAAAGGTATATAAAAGAAAAGAAAGCATGCAAGACTGAAGGTCTGCACTTTACCGTTTGCGCGCAGGTAGGCTTTTCCACCAATGGCAGTTTCGTCCAAGGCGACCTTTTCGCGGGATACCTCTTCCTCTGCAAGGGTAACAAATAAAATATTTAATTTTTATTGTCACAAATGTTAAAGACAAATATTAAATATGTACTTTAAAAAAATATATTCAGATCTTAGGATGGCGCCTAACCACAGAAAGTAAAAAATATACCAGTTCTTATTGACACATTCCTTTTACATATTCTACTTTTTCTGTTAATAATAAAGCCGTTTTACAGATAATTGGCTTGGAGACAGCTTCTTCGTCTTCCAAGGGTTCTCTTTCCTTAAGATAAAGGGCATTTACAGCAGCGTTTACGTTCTCTGGTTATGTGCAACATAAAAATCATTCTCGTGTGTTTGAAACTCTACCTGCGCCCTTACGACAGCAAGGTGCATGCATGAATAAATTGCAATTTAAATAATATTGCTATTTCGCATTATTAGTACAGCATGTCCAGAAACCATAATAACAGATGGGAAACTTTTTTATTTTTGACTTTACGGAAAAAAGATATTCTTCATAAAAAGTTCTGCTTGTTGAGAAAGTATCACTCAAATCAAAAATGTTGACCCAACATATACAGGGTGTCAAAAAAAGTAAAAACGATAAATGCCGCATAGTAATATATTCCGAAACTAAAATGGACAAAATCAAATATCTCTTGATCGGAGAAAGATTTCGGGATGAACCAAACCGCGTTTTGTAGTTTAAGTGATTATCTATCTGGAAAATATACACAAAGGGCCCCTCCTATTGGAAATGCCCTAAAAATACGTAAAATTCCGCATTTTGTGCTCTTTTTTTCGTTACTATGGTCGCTGCTTTTTTCTACGTGTTGGAATTTGATGAACATGATTTTTTTTTAACCTAGACTAAAAAGCTTTCATTTGCTTTTTTTGAAAATTTTTAGACACATTTTTCATGGAATTACGCGTTTTCGAAAATTACAAATTTTTTTTTATTAATTTTTAGCATAATATGTCGACAGCAATAATGTTCCTGTATTCATAACCTGTATTCATAAAAAAAATCTGTTTGTCAAAAAATGAGTTATCCATATAAAAACTTTAGATCAGATGTACAGGGTGTTAAAAAATTGAGAAAACACGAAAATGTTTTAAGAGAGAAGTACCATTATTTTTTATTTTAGAAAAAAAAACCCAAAACATTGTTTATAATCCAAAATAAAGCCTAAAATACAAAATTTGAAATCTGAATGCCATTTTTTAAATGTATCTCAACCATTCGTAAGGTCTATGGTAAATTTATTTCTAATTTGGAGAAATGTGTGGAAGTTGGAGAAGGATACGTAGAGTAATAATTTTTTGTCACAATTGTAGAAATTCTTATTTTATTTTTATTGTTTGTTTAACAAGATTAATGTTTATGTTTGAAAAACATGTAAGTTGAGATAAACTTAAAAATTAGAATTCATTTTTCAAATTTTGTATTTAGGCTTTTTTTGGATTATAAACAACTTTGTTTTATAAACATTTTGTCTAAAATAATAAATAATGGTAGTTCTCGCTTAAAACATTTTCATGGATAACTAATTTTTTGACAAACAGAATTTTTTACAAATACAGGTTATAAATACAGGTTACATTATTGCTGTCGAAATATGCTAAAAATTAATAAAAAAAAACTTGTAACTTTCAATAACTCGTAACCCACGAAAAATGGGTCTAAACATTTTCAAAAAAAAAAAGGAAATGAAAGGTTTTTTAGTCTAGTTTCTAAAAAAATCATGTCCATCAAAGTCCAATAGGCAGTAAAAGGCAGCGACCAAGATAAAAAAAAGCAAAAAATGCCGATTTTTATGTGTTTTTAGGGCATTTCCAATAGGAGGGACACTTTATGTATATTTTTCCCAGAGAGATAATCGGTTAAACTACAAAACGCCGTTTGGTTCATCCCGAAAACTTTTTCCGATCCAGAGATATTTGATTTTGTCCATTTTAGTTCCGAAATATATTACTGTGTGCCGTAGAAGGAAAACTATCTTTAGTTTTAATTGCCAAGTACAATAACGTAAGACAGTGTCATCCAGAACTGAAAAGAACATCGAATATGAAATTTGACAAAATAACTTTTATGGTCATTCATATATACCTTTGAATTTTTTAAAAAAGTGTTTTTTTTTTAAATTGCATATATTAGGTATTACCAAAATAAACAAAAAAAAAAATAACCGGGTTTACTTAAAATATAAAAAAATATTTAAAGAACGTTTTCCATTCATCTAGTTTACCTGGAAAAGAACAAACTAAGGTATGATACCAAATGAAATTTTGACAACTAATAATTGTGTTATGTAAATGCTGACAGTTGTTTCCTTTTTATTAAATATGGTGCTCAAACCTACCACGGAGAAAAAATTAAAATAGTATTAATTGTTGGGGACCACTATAAAATACACAGAGAGGTTGCTCAAATTTTTAATGAAAGACATTCGAATAAAATAATAAGCCATGTGAGTGTTGGAGAGATTGTTAATAAATTTAAAAGTACCGGATATATAAGCAATAAATTTTCTGACAAGCACCAGGTTTGGCGTGGCGGACGGACAAAGATATCCAATTAGAGGTTTTGCAAGCTGTGGGAAATTGAAAAATCTCATTGAGAAATATTTCACAAACTGTTCCACGGCCTGTTACAAAATCCACGGCCCAAGTTATTTTAAGGAAAAATCATTTTTACCCATACAAACCAATATTTCTTCACAAACTGCAGCCTAGAGATTTTGATTCACGATTTTTGGTTTGCTCTTGTTTCCAGGTGAGGTAGAAGATGACCCATTTTTTGCAAGAAAAATATTATTTTCAGATGAGGCCACTTTCACTTCAAATGGAGTGGTGTGTTCCCAAAACTATAAGGGGTGAAATGATGAGAATCTCCACCGTATATTTGAGTGTCGTGACCAGTATTCTTTCAAGACAAATATTTGGTGTGGTGTTTTTAAGAGCAAAATTGTAGGGCACAAATATTTCCGGTGAAATTTACTTGAACTTTGTGAACACAGAATCATTTGAATTTTTTCATCGACTACCACTGGATATAAGAAACACACTTTGGTTCCAATATGACGGTGCTCCATGTCACAGCTCTGCAAGAGTGACAGAAATTTTAAATCGGACATTTTCACAGAGGTGGATTGGACTCAGAATTTGCTTGGCCCCAAGGTCTCCAGATATAACTCCCCTAGATTTTTTCTTATAGGGATTCTTAAAAGAAAAAGTCTATGCCCACAGACCTTTCGAAAACATAGATCATTTAGAGAAAATTATCAGAGAATGTGCCCAAGAAATTTCCCCTCAGATGGTTAGAAATGCAGTGGGGGAATTTTTACGACGTACAATAGTTTGTATGGAAAGAAACGGTGATCATGTTGAAGATTAGTGTAGTATTTCATAAACTGTTATTGTTATTTATTTTGGTAATATGTTATTTAAAAAACATGTATTTCAAAACACTTTTTTAAAGAATTCAATGGTACCTACATATGAATGATCATAAAGTTATTTTGTCAAATTTCATATTCGATCACTTTTCAGTTCTGGATGACACTTTCTTACGTTACTGTACTTTGCAATTAAAATTAAAGTTTTCCTTCTAAGGCATTTATCGTTTTTACTTTTTTTGACACCCCGTATATGCTGGGTCAAAATTTTTGATTGGAATGATATTTGCTCAACAAGCAGAACTTTTTATGAAGAATAACTTTCTTAGGTAAAAAAATAAAAAAGTTTCCCATTTGTTAAGATGGTTTCTAGACACGCTGTATATCTAGTGGCTTGCAGAAAAGCTAGTTCTATTAATTTTATAAAAAAGCGAATTACCTATAATATCAAATGATAAATCCAACAAAGCGAATTCTAGCAGGAAATGAAAAAAATAGCTTGAATCAGATGAAGGAAGTAATGTTCAGGTACAAGACAAATAAATGTAAACCTAAGTAACAAAATAAAAGAAGAAAATGAGAAAATGAAGTATGATAAAAAAAAGGAGAGTCGAAAGAGAGAGCAGAACAGTGCAAGAGAAGAATACATTGGCAGAAAAAAGCCTAACAAGCATCGAATAAAAATAAAATATATGAGTGGTATCTATGCAAAACTCACTCTTTGCTACTTTTTTTTATTGTCAGACATTCCAGAAAAACTATTTTTAACAGACTTATTCGTCTTAGAAGGTAAAACTTGAATTGTGAGGCTAAATTAGACGTCCTAACTGTTTAATTTATGGTCATTTTACATCACAAGCTAGTTTTGAAAGTAAAGAGCGAGTTTTGCAGCGAATTTGAGTAAATTTTGCATCTAACTTCTAAACTAAAAATAATTGAAGTCTTATAAATGCAAATCAACATTTATTTCAGAGGAATATTACAAAATTTACAAAGTATACCTACGTAAAATTAAATTTACATTTTTTTAAATTTTCGCAAAGAGTGAGTTTTGCTTATACACGCCTCATATATTCCAGATAAATCAAAAAGACGATTGTGAGCCGCCTCTGAATGAAATAAAAAATATGAAAGACATGAAAGACATTATACTGTTAGTCATTTCAAGTAATCATAAAGTAAAATAAAACACAAAAGTGGACAAAAGAAGATATATTACTATTACGCCACAAATTACTAATAAAGTTTCATTTTGTCGGCATTTTTATAGAGAAACTGTCCATAATGTTGTGACGGTGGAACGTGAAAAAGTTTATGGCAGCATTTTCCAAATGTAATTGGCATCAACTTTGTATTTTATGGATCGTTATTGTTATCAACCTCTGCACAACGTAAAAATACATATCAAACTAAAAGTAAAATCAATTTTAAAATTTTGTAACTGTTTTTTTGTAATTAAAGTCCCTTGTAGATTATTATTTGTCGACAGAGAAGTACCTAGGCAACAGCATAGACAAATTATGTTATCTATGGGCAACAGGAAGTAACCTCGAGCCACTCGAGAGTCACCAAATCGGACAAACAAAAATAACAGTAAAGCTTCAAATAACAAGATTTTTTACTTAATATCATAAGGCAGAGGAAAGTCTAACAGGAGTCTATTTAAAAAATATATAAAATATACGAGTGGTATATATGCAAAACTCACTCTTTGCTACTTTTCTTATTGTGAGATATTCAAGAAAAAGTATTTTTAAGGCTAAGGCCAGACAGCAGGTGGTAAGCTTAGTGGTAAGAGGTCAGCTAGGTGCTACGATAATATACCTCAGCGAACAAACACGTAGTAAAGCGTGAAACCGTCCAGACCGAGCGCTTGGAGTTAACTCCACGGACGGTTTCATACTTCACTATGTGTTTTTTCGCTACGATATATGTATTATCGTAGCACCTAGCTGACTTCTTACCACTAAGCTTGCCACCGGCAGTCTGGCTTCAGCCTGAGACTTATTTGTAAAAACTTGAATTGCGAGGCTAAATTATACGTCCTAAATGTTTAATTTATGGTTCTTTTACATCACAATCAGCTAGAAAATTCAAAATTTAGTTTTAAAAAGTAAAGAGCGAGCATTTTCCAAAAAATGTAATTGGCATCAACTTTGCATCATTAGTTATCATTATTGCTTGAATATACTAATGTAAATATTGTGCAACATGTAAAATTAGCTTAAAACGTGGCATAAACTATCCCATTTTGAAAAAAAATAATTTAACTACAAAGATACAGTGTCTTAATAATTAAATGTTAATATTTTCTTTTGCATGTCCAAGAATGACATTTTTAATTCAAGTATTTCTTTCTAAAATCGCCTCTTTCATTATCCTCAACTACACAAAAAAAACCTTGCTACATTTCTTAATATTTTATTGTGTATATTCAAGACGTAGGGTACACGTCTGTACCGAACAAAATATCCGACATAATACTGTAGCTCAAACAAGTTCAAAAAATTCTTCTATCCCTTGACATCAAAAAGTCCTCCGGTCTGGATGGAATACGTGCAATTGTTCTAAAAAAATGCGCTCAGGAACTTGCACCCATCTTAACTCGTCTTTTCCAGATCTCCTATGACAAGGGTATATTTCCAGATAGCTGGAAGGATGCTCGTGTGCAGTCTGTCGGGAAAAAAGGTTCCAAGTCCCTTTCCATCAAATTATAGACCTATCTCTCGTCTCTTTGTTGTCATCAAAGTTATGAAAAAAGCGATCAACTTGCAAATTCTAAAATATCTACAAAAACACAAAATCATCCATGATCGATTTCGTACGGATTTTGTCACCAAAGATCCACAGCTGATCTCCTTAGCTTTGTCACACATTCCTGGAACAAGTCTCTCGAATTTCATGGCAAATCTCAGATTGTTGCTCTAGATATTTTCAAGGCCTTTGATCAAGTATGGCATGCCGCACTCCTCAAGAAGCTACCTTCTTATGGTCTTTCTCCCAAACTACGTACCTGGATCGGTAGCTTCATCTCTAATCGGCGGCCTGTGTCGTGGTGGACGGTCACCTATCTAAATTCCATCCTATCAATGCTGGCGTACCCCAAGGTTCAGTCCTGGCACCAACCCTATTTCTTCTTCACATTAATGACCTGCTCTCTTTAACTACCAATCACCTCCACAGTTATGCTGACGATATTGAAAAAATCGTTTGGACTTTTTTTCACACAAAATTGTTGCAAAGTCTTTGTAGAGCAATTTACTCTAATTGTATTATTAGTAACAACAGTTTTTATACATTTTCATACACTTGTAGCAAATTTTGCTACAAATTGGTCTTGGGCGTTTTTGAGAACAAATTGTTGGAAAAAGGTACACAATTGTAGTGAAATGCCCTACAATGTATTTTCAGTGTAGTACTTTTCACTCCAACATTCATTTTTTCAGACAAGTCTCGAATCAAGAGCTGGATAATAGACGCAGATCTATGCACCTATCCCTTTCCTAAGATCTTCAATTAATCTTAGACTGGGGTGCCAAGAACCTTGTTCAGTTCAACGCCTCCTAAACCCAGTCTTGCTACCTGTCACGCAAAAAAAATCCGGCAACACTTACCCCATCCACATGAATGTCTAAGCCCTACAGAACAATGAAACGTTCGATCTTGTTGGCATCGCTTTCGAACATGATCTCAGTTGGCACAAACACATTACTTCAGTAGCCACATCGGCAGCTAAAAAGCTTGGTTTTCTCTTTCTAGCCAGAAAATACTTCTCCCCCTCCAACTTACACTTTCTATGTTTTCCAAATAAGACCTAACCTAGAGTACTATTCGCACATCTGGGGAGCGGCATCACCCTCAACAACTCTCAACATCTTTGATTCTATCCAAACGAGAGCCATTCGACTTATCAATGGCCCAGTCCTCACAAGAAAACTCCTTTCTCTCGCTCATCGTAGCGCTGTTGGGGATTTATCCCTTTTCTACCGATACTTTCACGTGCCTTGCTCTGAAGAATTAGCCGCTAGAATTCCCCCCTTGACTGTTCCTCAGAGAACAACAAGAGGCAGCTACAGCTACAAAAGCCTAGAACATCCCACGTCTCTCGCTCAATCATACCTAAGGTCTCCAGATTATGGAACAAATTACCTGCAGATGTTTTCCCTTCCCCTTCCAACCTCAAATTCTTTAAATCCCGTGTCAATAGACTACATACCCTTCTCTTCAGAGGTCCACGGTACGTTAGTATTTAGGCTTGAAGTCTACGTGGGCTGCCTTAGATAAAAAAAATAATAATAATATTTTAAATTCGAGTATTTCTTTCTAAAATCGACTCTTTTATTAAGTTCAAGTACGAATATATAATTTCTTATTAATTTACAACTGGATTTTAATATCGTCTTTTGCATATCCAAGGAATATATTTTACTTCAAAAATTTATTTCTAAACCGCCTCTTTATTAACTATAGATTTCTACTACAATTTTCTTAATAATTAAATCTTAATTCCTTTGTTGTATTTGCTCCTAAAACAGCTGCTTTTCTTAACTTTAACAAACGCGAAAAGCTGGCCAGTTGGTTCAAACCAGTGCCATGTAATACAATACAGTGCACACACGCACACACACACACACACTTAACGATAACTTTCTTAATAATTAAATGTTAATATTTTCTTTTGAATATCCAAGAATAATATTTTTAATTCATCTATTTTTTCTCTGATATCGGCTTCTTTCATTAACTTTAACTACAACAATACATTTTCTTAATAATTAAATCTTAATATTTTTTGTCTATTCAAGAATATTTTAATCCAAGTAGATATTTCCAAAGTTAAATTGTGTTAATATTTAAATATTAATACTATTTTCTTTTGTATATCCAAGAATAATATTTTTAATTCATCTATTTTTTTTCTAATATCGGCTTCTTTCATTAACTTTAACTACAATACATTTTCTTAATAATTAAATATTTTTTTATGTAAGACATCCCACGTAGACTTCTAGCCTAAGTACCAACGTGAGCGTCTGAAGAGAAGGGAAATGTAGTCTATTTAACTACAATACATTTTCTTAATAATTAAATATTTTTTTATGTAAGACATCCCACGTAGACTTCTAGCCTAAGTACCAACGTGGGCGTCTGAAGAGAAGGGAAATGTAGTCTATTGATACGGGATTGAAAGGATTGGAGGTTCGGACTTGAAGGGGAAATATCTGCAGGCAATTTGTTCCATAATCTGGAGACCCTAGGTATGAATGAGCGAGAGAAATGGTCTGCTCTAGGCTTTTGTAGCTGGACAGTAAAGAGATGCATACGTAACGCGCCTCTGGTTGTTCTGTTAGGAACAGTCAAGGGGGGAATAATACCGGCTTGTTCTTCAGAGCAAAATCCGTGAAAGTCCCGGTGGAAAAGGGAAAATCCCCAACAGCGCGGCGATGAGCGACAGAAGGGAGATTTCTTGTAAGGACTAGGTCATTGATGAGTCAAATGGCTCTCTTTTGAATAGAATCAAGGATGTTAAGTGTCGAAGGTGATGCCGCTCCCCATATGTGGGAGCAGTACTCTAGGTTAGGTCTTATTTGGGAAACAGAGAGTGTATAGGTTGGAAGGGGAGAAGTATTTCCTGGCTCGAAAGAGAAAACCTAGCTTTTTAGCTGCCGATGTGGCTACTGAAGTAATACGTTTATGTCAGCTGAGATCATGTTCGAAAGTGACTCCAACAAGATCGAACGTTTCATTGTTCTGTAGGGCTTGACCATTCATGTGGCTGAGGTAAGCGTTGCCAGATTTTTTGCGTGACAGGGGGCAAGACTGGGTGTTGGAGGCGTTGAACTGAACAAGGTTCTTGGCACCCCAGTCTGAGATTCATTGAAGATCTTGGGAAAGAGATAGGTGTATATTCAAGAATAATATTTTTAATTCAAGTATTTATTTCCAAAATACCCTCTTTCATCATGCGAATCACCTGATAACTACTATAAACCACTCCACCGGCTTTTCAAGCCAGTTATAATAATTTATTGATGAAACAAATTAAATCAGGTAGCGTTTTAATTATTTTTAGTTTATACGATCACAAATATGTATTCAAAATTTACATAAACATTTTTTTTCTCTTTTGATTCTGCCTCTTTTATTGAATCAATTTATTAATGTGTAAACACGCGAACATGCGGGGGATTTAGTAACCGGAAAGCATTTTGTTTGTTTTGTCACTCTAAATCGAATATTATCCCCAATAATTTATACAAATTTTTTAATTTCTTTTTAACTATAGTACATATTTATCGACGGGATTAAACATTCCCGGTGTGCGTTTAATAATTTATTATTGCTGATTTGATAATTACTTTTTTCATAATTTTAATACTAAGATCAGGCACCAGGGTGTGTTATATGGGATTTAAGATAACGGCGTGTGTTCATTCTAGAGATGTGCCATGAAAATGTTCTCAAGGGAATATTTCCGGAGAACGGTAAATTACCGAAAATATTTTCCTGCATAAATTCTCGAGAATTTATAATTTTAGGTGCATAAATTCTCGAGAATTTATAATTTTAGGAAAAAATATAAATTACTGGAAAATTACCGAGAATATTTCCGAGAACGAGAATGTTCTCGGTAAAATCCATATTCTCGGAGAATTTATGAGAATTTACAGAAATTTAAGGTAATTTATTTTAATGCCGCTATTGTATCATAGATGGAGCTTGGAACATCTTTAACTTTATTTCTTTTCTGTGTTGTTTTAAACAACTTGTTTAGACATGTTCTTTTATACAATGCGTTTCTAAGTTGTGTTTTATTTATAAATAAAGTTACTCGAAAATAATGTAAATAAAAATTTAATGTGTCTTTATTTTGACTAAGATGCGTAATCAAGTTAATTTACAATTTAAATATTTTCTAAATTAGGTATTGTGCAGTGCTATCTCTTTATTTTTTCAGATAAATTATTGTAAAACTACTTTGGGTAAAAAATATGTTCTTCCAATTTATGCAGTCAAACAAGACATAAAATTCTCCACCGTATAAAATAAATTTTCCAAAATTTCGATAAATTCTCATTTTTCTCGGATAATATTTCCCAATAATAAATTCTCGAGAATGTTTCATCTCTGCATATCTTTGTTTTTTTCAGATAAAATTATTGTAAAAACTACTTTAGGTAAAAAAATATGTTCTTTCAGTTTACGCAGGCAAAACATAAAATTCTCCAATGTATAAAATAAATTCTCCAAAATTTCCGATAAATTCTCATTGTTCTCGGAGAATATTTCCCAAAAATAAATTCTCAAGAATGTTCCATCTCTAGTTCTTTCGCAGGGCAACGGATTCGCTAGTGCATTTGTACGCGATCGGCATTTTTCGGCCATGTTCTGTCAGCGTTAGTTGTTGATGGTTATGTTCAGATTGATCATAAGTGGTAGATTTCCAACTAAACATAAGTAAGGAATGGTAGGAAGAAAATCTATAGTAGATTTTTAGTGGGTAATGATTGTAGAGGATACATTTCTACGAATGTTTTATCTCTATGTGCTAAAAGACCTCCGGTCAGGATGGCATACCAACAATTGTTCTAACAAAAAGCGCTCCAGAACTTGTACCCATCTTAATTCGTCTTTTCAGATCTCCTATGACACGATACCTTTGTTCAAAGGTTCCAACTCCCTTCCATCTAATTATAGACATATTTCCTTCCTCTTTATTGTCTGCAACGTTATGGAGAAAGTTACCAATTTCTAAAATATCTAGAAAAATACGAACTCACCCACGACAGACAGTATGGATTTCGTCACCAAAGATCTACAGCTGATCTCCTTACCATCGCCACACACAACTGGAAGTCTCTCGAATTTCATGGTGGGTCCCAGATTGGAGCACTTGACATTTCCAAAGAACTTTAGCCAAATATTAGTGTTGGGAAAATCGATGAATTTAAATAATCGAGTTTTTGGTAGAAAAGGAAATAATAGAGGTAAGGGTTTTGACATCTGCCAACGCAACAACATATCATGGTCTAGTGTTATGCAAATATCGAGAGAAAATAATTCTCTACAAAGAGGAAAAATATCCTGAATACATAACTAAATTCAATATCGAATCAAAAGAACCCGGAACGACAAGCATTGGTTTACTGAAGACGTAAAAGAAATAGCCAAGCAAAAAAGGGGAGCATATATAAAATACAGGAACAATAAAACTCCCAACAAATTTGACAAATATAGACAAGCGAGAAACTGAGCAAACTAAGCAATAAAAGAACCAAAAGAACGATACTGGGAGGATTTCTCGACAGAAATGCAACACGATCTTTACGGAGGACAGAGAAAAGTATGTAAAATGTTTGGAAACAGAAAGAAATCGGTAAATGAAGAATTTCAAGCAAACACTATCACCCCAGAACAACGGACAGCCTATTTTGTGGAGACATGTGGAGAGCAAACAGGAACCGAAATCAACCTGGAAGAGGAGACACTAGATACTTACACCGAAATACCAGAACATCCCAAAGTATTAATAGATGACATACGATCATATAGTATAGTCGTATAGACAAACACCTAAAAAGCAGAAAAGCCCCAGGCATAGACGACATCTCTAACGAAATGATTAAGTATGAAGGAGACCCACTACTAAACGAAATAGCAAAACTCTTACAAAAAAATAATCGTAGAAGTAAAAGTGCCTGACGAATGGAAAACTAGCATAACCGTCCCAATGTTTAAGAAAGGATCAAAAAAGAACCAAAAAACTACAGAGGAATTACGCTACTAAGCGCGGTACTTAAAATGTTCACCAAAATCCTAGCAAAGAGAATCGAATCTGTGAAGAGCAATAGGGCTTCCGCAAAAACAGGTATACTGTAGATGCTATCTTCTGGCCGAAACAGGAATCGAATTTAGCAAACCCGTCTTTCTCTGCATGGCTGACGTAAAACAGGCATTCGACCGTATACGTCTAACATATTGTCAGAATCTTACGCCACAAGGTTCACGAAAAGTTCATCGGGATCATAAAGGATCTTAATATACATAACAAAACTCATATAAAAGCTAACCAAGCACTACCAGATGAAATTAAAGTAAATGTGGGAGTTCGGCAAGAAGATAGTCTGAGCCCAACACTCTTTAACATTGTTATGAATCAGATTGTGGAGGAAGACAAAAACGTGAATGCAGGCTACAGAATGGGCAACAAAACTCTCTCAATATGATGTTATGCTGGTGATGCCACACTAATAGCTGAAAATGAAAATGACAAAAGCCGCAGAGAAATTTAACATGATTCTACACTAGCGGAAACAATTAAAGGATCAAAAAAAAAATCTCAATTTTGTGCGATTTTTCAAATGGTTGGATCTTTGGTAAAAATGGTCATATTTGATTGAAAATAAAATCAATTTGAAGCTTGAGGTGTCCAGTTTAAGGATCATGTGATAAAAAAAAATTTCCAAGCAACAATTAGCGCAAAATGCTAATGAATATCATGGAAAGAAAATTTTTCGAAATTTTTTGCAAACGTATTTTGCGTGTACGGACGTAAAAAATTTTTTCAACCTAACCACTATATGGATTGGATAGGTTGTTCATTTAACTTCACTTTCCTTTTGTGTTAGCCTCGATACGACCATTCCTCGCTGAGTTATCAGACTTTGAATGCAAATGCGTCATTTTCTCTTCTCTCAGCAATATCTCAGGAACCAATGGTCCCGTAGAAAATGGAAGGGGGTTTCGGAAACTTGGATCCATTCTCTACAATGCTCTGGCATGTTTTTTCAGAAAAAAAAATTTTTTTCATCCTTAACATGACTTTAAACAATTGTGAAAAACAGGACTTTTTCAGGTCTTTTAGAAAATCACGTGCCACATTCAGAATATTGGGAACATGACTACGGATTACGGATTATGAGCTTCCAAAGGCAAAAAACGTGATCGTACAGTCTTTTAGAAAATCACGTGCAAAATTGTTTCTGAAAAATGGAAAAAAATTTCTTTTTGAAAAATTTCTCTTTTTGAAGCGATCTTCACAAATTTTGCAAAACCACCGGCATTAGATTTACCCAAAGCGTACCAGGTGGAGGTAACACGGTCGGATTTACGCTCCTTTGTGTGTGTGTGTGTTCCCTTAAGAGAAATGAACCCGGTGGTTTGTCATTTCGCCCTTATGTCATGACTCCAATCTCATTCTTTAAAGAGTGTGTGTTTATGTGTGTGTATGTTTTAATCCGTTCAATAACGGGTTTTGCCGCCCCTGCTCTCTAACAGCCCTCAATCGTTCGGCCATATTGATGAATCGGGTTATTTCGGGTTGCGGAATGGTGTTCCAATTTCACTTAAGTACGCACTCTAATTTGGCCATGTTATGGAAATTGTTATACTCCCTCTGCAATCAATAGAGAATATTGGGAAATTGAATAATGTGAGGTGTGCATTTTACAGGCCATTGTACCCATAGAAGCCCTACAAGATTTCAATTGGATCCATCAAGCAGTTTTTGTGTTTCATTCGATCGAATTTTTGAAAAAACTGAACGATCACGTCTTTTGCTTTTGGAAGCTCATAATCCGTAAAAAACTGGGAAAAAAATTTGTTCCTGATTGTTTTTGACACACTTATTGCGGGAAGCGTTTGAAGTCACGAACAGAGAAATTTGTTTTTTGATTTTTCGAAAAACAATTTTTTTCCAATTTTTCAAAACAATTTTTTTTTACGTTTATAGAAAAAAAAACTTTCTTTTCATGACTCCAAACGCTTTCCGCAATAAAAATGTGGAAACAAATTAGGAGAAATTTGTTTTCCATTTTTTTACAGATTATGAGCTCTCAAGGCAAAAGAACGCGATCCTTCAATTTTTTCAAAAATTCAATCTAATGAAACAATAAAACGGCTTGATGGATCAGGTTGAAACTCTGTAGGGCTTTTAGGGGTACAATGGCCTGTAAGATGCACACTTAACATTAGTCATGTTCCCAATATTCTCAATGTGGCACGTGATTTTCTCAAAGACCTGAAAAAGTCCTGTTTTTCACAATTGTTTAAAGTCATGTTAAGGATGAAAAAAATTTTTTTTCTGAAAAAACATGCCAGAACATTGTAGAGAATGGATCGAAGGTTCCGAAACCCCCCTTGCATTTTCTGCGGGACCATTGGTTCCTGAGATATTGCTGAGAGAAGAGAAAAATTTGAAAAATCGCACAAAATTGAGATTTTTTTTTTGATCCTTTAATTGTTTCCGCTAGTGTATGAACTGAAAAACAAAATGCTTGATTATATCGAAGGACCCCATTCGATGCAAACTGGTAGTCAGCGATACACCAATAGAACAGGTGATGAAATTTAATTACCTTGGCTCACATATAAGTATAGAAACTTAGCGGAAGAGGTAAGAGAAAACTGCATTAAAGCATCAAGGGTCTCGGGAAGCTTAAGAGATTTAGTATGAAGGAACAAATATATGTCTAAAGAGAGCAAAGTAAGAATTTATAAGACATGCGTAAGACCTATACTAACATATGCAGCTGAAACCCGTGCAGAAACCTCCAAAACCAAAAGCTTGATGAGAATTACAGAATTTAAGACTCTGAGAACCATAAAAGGGGTGGCGCTGAGTGATCAAGTTCGAAGTAGTGGTATAAGAGAAGAGCTAAACATTGAAGACATCTAGAAGACGTCATTGGAGAGACCATGTAGATAGAATTGCAAAATGGGCTAGAGACCAAAAGCCACAAAAACAAAGGCCTTCTGGCCGGCCACCCAAATGATGGGTAGAGAGCTGGACCTTGACATCACAAGAGCATTAGTTAGCGGAAATAACAGGACGCAGTCCTAAAACAACAAGAAGAAGACGAGTTGTTGGTACTCGAGCGCTTTAAATAATCCAGTGATCACTCGAGTGATTTTTCAATCGGAATTTTGATGCAAGCATCGCGGTTTCGATTCAATGATCATCGGAATGCCGTTTAACTACAGTTGCAGTACTAGATATAGTATGGCTAGGAAAGGATGCGAGCGACGACTGTCACTCAAACCTATACCTCAAGTACTCGCTGCAATAACTGAATGATGCCCATGATTTCAATAATTGAGTGATCAAGTGATTTTCCATTCCAGTGATTCGAGAAAATACTTCTCCCCTTCCAACATACACACTCTCCATGTTTCCCAAATAAGACCTAACATAGAATATCGTTCCCACATCTGGGAAGCAGCATCACCTTCGACACTTCCTTACTTCCTTATGCCTATCTACCCATACGGGGTGTGAGGCGGGGGGTGGGAGTAGAGTCATTTTTCGATGGGCTTCTTTTCCACATTTCTCCCCAATTCTTTCTGTCTTGTGCCAGTCCATGGATATCATCGAATTTTATTTATTTTCTTTCTGCTGCCCCCCTTATTTCCTTTATTGCCCTGTTCTCCTTGGCCTTCCTCTTCCTCTCATCTTTGTTGTTCTTGCTTCATATACCTTTCTTACTATTCTCGTCTCGTTCATTCTCTTAATATATCCTATCCATCGAAGTTGGTTTTCCTCTACTATCTGGCTTATCGATTTTGTGTTTGAATTATTTCTGAATGTTTCGTTTTTAATTGTATCTAATCTGGTCTTGTCCTATATTTTCCGTAGGTAATGTTAGATAAAAAAATAACGTCCTCAAAGTATGCCGTAGAGTCAATCACGCATGTCTTAAATTATTACTCTTGAAAGGTAACATAGATAAAAGGTATAGGTGAATGAAAAATAGAACTGTCAAGTTCTGAAGTTTTATCTTTAAGAAAATTAAATATGGTAATCACGGCAGAACACAAAGCTTTGATGATCGAAAGTTACTTTAGAAGTGGTAGAAGGATTGATGACCAGTGGGTTTATTCAATATGGGACGCCATTCAGGATTTTCCAAGGGAATTTTCACACATAGTCATGGATTTCGACCAGTTTAGCCAAGTTTTGACTAGATCTGTGGCTTTGTGTAGAGAAACAGGAAGGGTGAATAGAAAGTAAGGCAGCGGAAGACCCAAAGTTCACACGGCACAAAAAGTAGAAAAGTTGAGGCAAATTGTTAATGAACACCCACAAACCCTAATTCGGCGTTTAAACCATCAAGCAAATGTATCCTACGGAACCTGCAATACAATCTTGAAATGTGGCCCGCATAATATGCATGCTCATCGTTTAAGCTCAGTCCAAGAAATGTTACCAAACGACAAGCCGCAGCGAATGCAATTTTCAGAGTGGTTTACGGGTAATTTGCATAATAATGAAAACGTATTTGAAAAAACCTTTTTACTGACGAGGCATGGTTTTACCTCTCTGGTTATTGTAAATTCTCAACAAATGAGAATGTGGAGTTCTGAAAATCCACATTTTTTTATAGAGGAGCCTCACAGAAAGTTGGTGTGTGGGCGACCATATCGAAGAGAAGGTTACTTGGACCGATTTATTTTGAAGGTACTCTCAATTTTTACAAAAGAAAAAAAGTTTTTTTTTCATCTTCCCAATTTCCGATTTCTTCCGGTTCTCAGCAATGATATTTTTTGGCGTCCGCTTCATCATGAATCATGCACAATAATTTGTCTAAATATAATTATTGTAATTTCATCGTCACGTCATAATGTGGTGAGTATTTTCCAGCACGACTTACAAATTTGGTAAGAATGTCATAGACATAAATTATGAATGAACCTTGCGGAAACTGCCAGGTTATACAGAATTTACAATCGTTGCACGTCCCACTATTTAGAACTTTTAACTTGCGGATTAGCTGTGCCGGGTAACAACGCCTGATAAATATATTACATATAATTTTACCAAAATTAGGTTATTTAACGGACTCCGGACTTCAAATTATTTTGTAAATTTAACATACAAAACAATAAACTCAT
Source organism: Philopedon plagiatum (assembly GCA_963971165.1). NCBI lineage: Eukaryota > Metazoa > Arthropoda > Insecta > Coleoptera > Curculionidae > Philopedon > Philopedon plagiatum. The sequence goes on along the minus strand of OZ020198.1, from coordinate 23,132,096 downwards.
TTGTATAAATTAATGTAAACCATCGACAATAAAACAAGTTACACGACGAATACAAATGTACTTAAAAATGGGCAAAAATTTGAAAAGTACCAAAATTTGAATATTTGCGATTGAAGGAATGTTATATTGTTACGAGTACGTAAGACATTATTTTAACGTTTCTATACTTATGTCCAGTTTTCAAATAAGATAACAAGTTTTCTTCTGGTCATTAAAAAATTATGACGTATCGAGTATCCTATAAAATAAATTTCCAATTTTATACTTTTGTGCTTCTTTTTTGAGAAATAAATTTACATACAGTAAAAACTAATGTCAAACTCTGCATGAGAAAAAAGCAACGCTGTTTGCAAGAAAAACAACAAATTCAGAAACTGAAGGTGTATTTGGATATTAAAAAATGCATCTTTATGGTGAAAGTTTAATAAAAGAAGCGATTTTAGAAAGTAATAAGTACTTATTTAAAAGATATTACTCTTGGCTACACAGAAGAAAATATTCGGATTTAATTATTTAGAAAATATATCTTTGTAGTTTTGAGTTAATGACCAGCGATTTTAGAAAGTCAAACTTAAACTAAAAACATTATTCTAGGACATGGAAAACAAAATATTAAAAGCTAATTATTATCTTGATAGTAAAAGTTAATGAAAGAAGCGATTTAGGAAAAAATACTTCAACTGAAAATATTATTCTTAAAAATACAAAAGAAAATATTGAGTTTTAATTATTTATTAGGAAAGTGTATCTTTGTAGTCAAAGTTATGGAAGGAAGCGATTTTAGAAAGAAATGCTGGAATTAAAGATATCATTCTTGGATATACAGAAGAAAACGGTGGTATATAATTAATAAGAAAATGCATCCTTCCAGTTACAGTTAGTAAAAGAGGCGACTCTAGAAAGAAATATTTAAATCGAACATATTATTCTTGGGGATTAAAAAAATTTGCCTTTGTAGTTAAATTTAATAAAAAAGGCGATTTTAGAAATACTTGAATTAAAAATATTACACTTGAATAAGCAAAAGAAAATATTAGGAATTAATTATGAAATAAATGTATCTTTGCAGTTATAGCTAATGAGAGGCGATCTTAGAAAGAAATACTTGGATTAAAAATAGTCTTGGACATATGTACAAAAGAAAATACTAAGATTAGGAAAATGTATCTTTGTAGTTAAATTTAATGAAAAAGGTGATTTTAGAAAGTAATACTTCATTTAAAAATATTACTTTTGGATATACAAGAGAAAATATTAAGATTTAATTATTAGAAAAATGTAAATTTGTAATTAAAGTTAATGGAAGCGGTGATTTAAAGGAGAAATACTTGGACTAAAAATATTATTTTTCGGTATTCAAAAGAAAATATTAAGATTTAATTATTAAAAAAAATGTATCTTTGTAGTTATAATTAATGAAAGAGGAGATTAACCAAATACTTGAATTAAAACTATTCCCTAGTTTTGGACATACAAAAGCAAATACTAGGAATTAGTTACGAAGAAAATGTATCTTTTTGGTCAAAGTTAATGAAAGAGATGATTTAAAGAAGAAATACTTGGACCAAAAATATTGCTCTTGGATAATCTACAAAAGCGAATATTCGAAATTTAAAAAAGAAATACTTGCTCTAAAAATATTATTCTTGGACATACAAAAGAAAATATTAAGATTTAATTATTAGGAAAATGTATCTTTGAAGTTATAAGTTATAATTAATGAAAGAGACGATTTAAAAAAGAAATACTTGGATTAAAAATATTATCCTTGCATATACAAGAGAAAATATTAAGATTTAGTTATTAGGAAAATGCCCCTTCTTAGCTACAGTTAAAGGAAGAGGTGATTCAAAAAAGAAAGCTTTGAACTAAAAATATAATTCTTGGATATACAAAAGAAAATATTAAGAAAATGTATCTGTGTAGTTATAGTTAATAAAAAAGGCGATTTAAAAAAGAAATAATTGGGCTAAAAATATTATTCTTCGATATAGGTACAAGAGAAAATATTAAGATTTAATTATTAGGAAAATGTACTCTTTTAGATAAAGTTGATGGTTTTAGAAAGAAATGCTTGAATTAAAAATATTACGTTTGGATATACAAAAGAAAATATTAATATTTAAATATTAACACAATGTATCTCCAGTTAAAGTTAATGAAATAGGCGACTTTAAAGAAAAACAAATAAATATATGAAATAAATAATAAAAAAATTATTCTTGGGTAATATAAAATCAAATATTACGATTGAATAATTAAGAAAATATATCTTTGTAGATGAAAGTTGATGAGAGAAGCGAGTTAGAAAGAAATACACCGGGTAGTTAATTCAAATATTTTCAGGATTTTTTTTTTGTTAAAAACGGAACTACAAACTGGGTCTCGAAATTTCACAAAATATATTTATTCTTAATCACATTAGGTCTTAGATAGAATAATATAAATAGTTTAGGGTCAGGCAACCTTCTAATAATTAAAAGTAACAGGCATATTACGAAGAAGAATTTTCTTTTTGTTACTTTTAAACGCAGTGACTTTTATCATTTCCAAATATTAATTTTCGTTCTTAAAAATAGATTGGCATAATACGTAATTAAGTATTAAAACACAGTCGTCCATTTTTTTATTTATCGAATAGACAGTACGGTCGAACTCTTGTAGAAAGAAATCTTCGCCTGGGATTAAATAAGGACATTAATCGTGGTTAGCGAAGAGTAGGCATTCTGTGGCCCATAACTAACGGCAGATAGCATCGCTGTGCACAAGTACGTACGACCACAGCCAAGGTACGAGAAATAGACCTCCGTTACAAGTCTTCGTCGTCGGAGGTACCAGAGGTGGCTCGCTGTCTTTTTTCCAATAAAGTACTTTACCGGTTGCGAGTATATTCAAGGGTCGAAGTCTTAACAATACCAATATATTATCTACACGCCATTGTCGTTTTATAAAACAGCGGTCCACTGCTTAAAAGTTTGTAATCCTGCTGGGAGAGCATTCGTCATTTTTCTCTTTGCTTTACTTTTATACATTGCAAGAGCGTTTCTTTATAGACATTCTTTTGTATATTATACAGTCGGGAGATTTATTATTCGTCCAATTTTTTCAAAGATGAGATTAAAATTATACATTAAATTTAGTAAAATTTTAAAAATAAGTTAACAGATATCTCTTTTCCCGAGAAATAAAAATAACAATAAATCTTCATATTTATCAGGATCCCTTGGACAAAAAAGACAAAAAAAAGATGATTTGATAAAATTTTGGCGAGCAAAAGTTTTCGTCCACTTCCAAAAAAAATTTAAAGATGTACATAGAATCTATTTATCTGTTCTTATAGCGATAAAAAATTCCTAAATATAGATTATAAATTATTTTTAATAGCAGTTTGAGACTCCGTGGTCTAAAGAATACAAGCAAATTTTAAAATCTGTCGCAAATCATCAGAAATGCCTCAAGAAATCAGACATTCGATAATAAAATTATATCAAGAAGGAAGATCTCAAAGTAACATAAGAAAAATTGTTGGAAGAAGCCGGTGAACAGTTGATTAAAAGACAAAAAAAAGATGATTTGATAAAATTTTGGCGAGCAAAAGTTTTCGTCCACTTCCAAAAAAAATTTAAAGATGTACATAGAATCTATTTATCTGTTCTTATAGCGATAAAAAATTCCTAAATATAGATTATAAATTATTTTTAATAGCAGTTTGAGACTCCGTGGTCTAAAGAATACAAGCAAATTTTGAAAATCTGTCGCAAATCATCAGAAATGCCTCAAGAAATCAGACATTCGATAATAAAATTATATCAAGAAGGAAGATCTCAAAGTAACATAAGAAAAATTGTTGGAAGAAGCCGGTGAACAGTTGATTATATTATAAAAAAAATATGAAACAATCCATACAACAAAAACCTTGCCAGGGAGAGGAAGAAAAAGTACTGACTTTTCGAGAGAAACAAGAAATACTAAGAAAAGTTAGTGAAAATCCGCAAACTCCTGCGACAGATATAGTGAAAAGTGAAGCCAGTGATTACAAAAAGGTTATCGATGTAACCATGGGCGCCCATTGGGAGGAGCGGTGGGGGGGGGTGCCCCCCTGGGGTCGGGTTCCACGATTTTTTAACAACTGTACGACTTCCTGATTTTGTAACATACGGTTTTTGGCTGGTTAACACCCCCCCCCCCCAGAAATTTACTCTATGGGCGCCCATGGATGTAACAGCAATAAGAAAATTTTTAATAAGCCAGGGTATACAGGCACGAGTTGGTCGAAAGACGCCATTAATAAATAAGAAAAATAAGAAGAAGCGCCTCGAGTTTGCTCAGAGGCATTTTGACTAAAATACTGAGTACTGCAAAAACATGTATACTGACGAAATAAAAATTGAGTTGTTTGGTAAATCAAAAAAAGTTTTAGTGTACAGAAAGCTCGGTAAAGCCTACAAACCTAAAAATTGAATTCCAACGGTAAAGCACGGAGGGGGTTCCGTTCTAATCTGGTGGTGTGTCATGGCATGGAGTGGGCCAGCTCCATTTTATTAACGGAACTATGGATCGGTTCGTCTACAGCAGGGATGCACAGACTTATAGGGAGCAGGGGCCACTCGGGAAAAATATAAGCCAAGGACGGGCCACTACAAACAATATTTATTAACACAAAATTTTTTATTTTTAAATAGTATGAAATACAATGATAAAAATAAAAGAACCTTCAAAAATGTTTGTTGTAATAATTATGTAATCATTACAATGTAATATTTCATGTTTTATTATTTTGATGCATGACATTGCATTGAACTAACAAGTTTTTTTATATTTGGCTCCACATTACTTGTAGCCACACGTATAATTGCTTCCAAATTTTCATTTGCCAGGCGGTTTCGGTTTTTCGTTTTGTTAAGTTTCATCACTGAAAACGTTTGTTCACAAATATACGTCGATCCAAATAAGCTTGCGCATTTCAATGCATTTATTCGCAACTCTTTATGAGCGTTTTTATCAACGCAAAGGTAGAAGTTGAGTAAATTACCTTCATTAAATTTGTTTCTTAAATTATCATCATTTTGCATGTCTATTAATTCCAGCTGCATTGATTCCGGCGCATTTTCGGGTGAAATGGTGAAAGGATTGCTGAAAATGTCCAATAGCGGTTTAACTTTTTTGAAGTCTACAAAACGATTTTCAAAAGCTTGTATCAAAATATCAATTTTTTCAACATGAGCGAAATTGACGTCAGTTTTATTGAACTTCTCCATAATTTTTTTGTAGTTCGGAAAATGGCCGTAATTGGCTGAATTGATTTGTGTCCTGAAAAGACTCAATTTGCATTGAAAGGACGAAACATGAGAGTATAGCTGCGAAATCAATTGATCTTTGCCTTGGAGTCGCGTATTTAAGACATTCAAGTGATTTGTGATGTCTACAAGAAACGCTAAGTCACACAGCCAATCAGGGTTGTCGAGTTCGGGGACGTCGTTTTTCTTTTCCGCCAGAAATAGTTGGATTTCTTCAATTAAGTTAAGAAACCGCTGTAGTGTCAACCCACGACTTAGCCACCTTACTTCAGTGTAAAACAGGAGATCACCATATTCGCTTTCAATATCCTCGAGAAATTGTTTGAATTGTCGGTGATTGAGACCTCGTGATTTTATAAAGTTTACGGTAGGTACTACAACTTTCATAACATTTTCAAATCCCAATAATTTTGAACAGAGGGCCTCTTGATGTATAATACAATGAAACTGCATTAATTCCTTGGTATTTATGTTTTTAGTTTGTAAATATGTTTTTAACATAGTTACTATCCCAGATGTACTTCCAACCATTGAAGGTGCTCCGTCAGTTGTAATTCCAGATATTTTCGTTAAATCCAAATCCATTATAGAACATTTTTCTAGAAGAGCTTTGAGCATGTCACTTCCCTTGGTTTGACTTGTCAAAGAACTCATACCAATCAGTTCTTCACTCACTTCAAAATTTTGCGTTACACCTCGTAAAAATATTAATAGTTGAGCAGTTGAACTTATATCTGTAGATTCGTCGAGCGCTATAGAAAAATACTCAAAACTTCTCGATTTCGTAGCTAATTGCTCTTCTATATTATCTGCTAATGCGGTAATTCTTCTTTGAACAGTCATCCGATTTAACTGAATTTTTTCAAACTTCTTTACATTTTCCGGACAAATTTTTTTTGCGGCGATATCCAAACATTGCTTAACAAACTCACCATCTTTAAAAGGCCGACAAGTTTTCGCTATTATTCGAGATATTTCAAAGCTAACTTCAGTGGCTGTTTCAGCATCTTGAATTGGTTTTGTAAACATAGATTGCTGGCTTATTAGTTCCCGTTGTAAAGTGGAAATTCTTTGCGTTCGATTTTCGCCAGTTAATGTGGTAAAAGTAGGATGCTGGGTTTCATAGTGCCTTTTCACATTATATTCCTTCGGAATAGAAACACTACTCTTGCATATTAAACAGACAATTTTGTTATGCGATGAAATAAAAAAGTATTTTTCGGTCCTAATATCATGAAACTGTCGATTTTCATCTTCAACCTTACGACTACGTTTCTTACTGGGGCCTGGTTTATCCATATCAAAATTAATATTATATTGTTACAGTCGGTAAAAGCCAAGTTCGAACGACGAAATATTTACTCGTCACAGATTACAGTTCTCAAACAGTATAACGTTCGCTTATCCGTAGTCAAAACTTAACTGCCCCGGTAGCCGGCGATGCGTCGAATTTATACGAGTTACCAAACATCGAGAACCATCCACTTTCTTCGGGGATCTACCGACGTGTTTCGCGAATCTGTAATCTAGTTGATGCTACAGATTTCTAGTCTCGTAACAATATGCTTGGACCGGAGCGCGGCGACGAATACTTTTAAAAGTCGATGGCAGGCCGCACAAATATCGCTTTTAAAATTCGTTGGCGGGCCGCATAAACATCGACAGCGGGCCGCATGCGGCCCGCGGGCCGCGGTGTGTGCATCCCTGGTCTACAGTCTACATGGACATTTTAAAAAAGAATTTAAGACAAAGTGCGGAGAACATGTGAATTGGAAACAATTTCATATTTGAACAAGACCACGATCTTCAAAGCATACAGCGCGGGTCGTTAAAGAGTACCAAGAGTGTTGGAATCGCCACTGCAATCACCAGACCTTAACCCGAATGAAGATCAATGGTCGCAACTAGTGTTGTAAATATCCGTATTCATTAGATATCCGAATCATACGGAATCGGAATCAGCTAATATCCGTATCCATTATCCGAATTCGAATCCATTTCTTGACCCGCGCGAAAGCGGTTACAGATCATGTATACGTATGCATGCAACAGACTAAAACATTTTCTATCCGGATACACGGCTAGGTAGGTCGATGCGGTAATCGGTATCGGTATCATACCAGTCGAAGTCGAAGTTTAGGGATAAGAAGGCACCGCGTCGCGCCGTTCTCGTTTGAATTCGGTTCGGGTGAGGCGGGACTAGTTTAACCAATGGGTCTCATCTCATATGATACCCGTTACCCCGATAACTATGCCATCTTTTTTTAGGAAATGTCATTAGAAAGAGAAAGCACAATATCAAATATGCCAAATCGCAGACCGTGTTGTTCGCTTACACTCGATTCCGATTCCGTTTTCTCTTTGCACTTTGCATTAGTAACCACCCGATGCGAATTTATTTTTATTCCGAATCCGTATTCAAGTTCTCGGCCGGTTCCGGATAATCCGGATTCTTTTAATATTCGGATCCAACGGATTTTTGGATACGTATCCTTACATCACTAGTCGCAACCCAAAGAAAGGGTGAACGAATATACACTTTTCAACAAGACGTTAAAAGCAAGATGTCAAGGAGAATGATCAAAAATTAAAGTAGGTTTTGTTATAAAACTGGTAGAAGTAGAGTCAATGCCTAACAGGTTACAACAAATTATAAAATCAAAAGGGTACCACCACACGTTATTAGTTTTGGCATGTTTGGACGAATTTCGAAAAAAATGTTGGTAGACGAATAATTTTCTCCCTTGGTTTTTAAGAAATTATGTTTTATTTTTGAAAGGTATTGTTTAGTTTGGACGTTATATTACTGTTCTTAGTACATGAATAGTTGTTTTTATTTTTGTAATGAAAAGTAAATAAACTTCAGTAGTTTTAATTTTATCCCAATTTTTTACAACTTTAATAAGTGGACTCCCGACTGTCTAGTTTTTTTAAAACATATTTCATGCGGTTAATAATAAAATTATGGTATAATTATATTATGGTTTCAGTATCTAAATTTCGAGCTGACCTGAACATCAGAACTCAAAATTATTTAAAAAAAAACCTACATAACGAAAAAAGCTACTATTGTAAATGTCGATTAAAAATTTACAAATTTATAAAGCCAACACCAAAGTCTCGAATTTTATAATAATTTGTAGACACATTGTTAGAGCTTATATTCCTATTTAAATATTTGTAATTGTTCTTAAATGCCTTGCGAATTAAAAATCACTATTTTTTTAACATTTTTTGCACCTCTAGTTAAATATTCTTAAATATTTTTAGATTAAAGCACTGAAAATCGCTGTTTTCTCAGATCTTTTTTCAAGGAACAACGGTTGACGATCTGTTAATTGTTGGTACCAGCACGGTGTGCCTCGACTAGGTTTAACCCAAAGGTTTTCCCACTTCCTTTTTGTTTCAGATTGTGTTAAAGTGGTGTGGCCTAAGTAATTTAAGCCCAAAATGAAAATCCTAGATCAATAGTTTGAAAAGAAAACTTGATTTTAGCAATTTTTTTTAGGTTAAGAACCTTTATTTTATTTTATCAAAATGTTTTGATCTTCTTTCAAGTCCTGGAAACAATGTTTTCTTAGTGAAAATATTTAATATTTTTAAATGGCTTTGATAATCCTAGAAAAAGATGAAAACACGACTTTGTCACTTTTTGGTACCTATCTCTTAAATGGTACATTCAAATACGATGGTTTATGAATTCATTTTAAAGATAATGCGATTATCTACAAATCAAAAAAAAACTGCCTCTCCATCTACATCTGTTCAAAAGATATGGGTAATAGAAGGTTGAAAATTCGAACACAAAAATTACTGAATCAGAATGTTGTGATTAGTGATTGCAATCCCGCAGTGTCTTAAATCCCGCAGGGCATTTGCGGGATTGGTTGGTAAGGTAAGTAAGATACTTATATTACCTAAGCAGTCCCATTAATTTTCAAATTATAATACCACGGATATTTGGCAGATACTTTACGGGATTGCAATCCCTAGTTGTGATATATCTCAATAATTATAAGTTATTGTTAAAACTGTTAACCATTTTCAAAAAGTTGACTAGATTTGAAAAATGAAAAAAATTCTCGTTTATCTGGAATAAAATTAAAGATAGGATCGTCGGAAACTGTATGTCAGCGCCAACGCGACGGTGTTGACAGTGCCAACTGCGTAGAACGCTGACAAAATGCATTTAATATCTGTATTATTAAGTTTTTCTCGAGTTTTACTTACTGAGTGAAAATTTAAAATTAATTCCTTCTAATTTAATTTCCTTTCAATGAATTATTTTTAATGTATCATTTTGTCCTTTTATATAGAATGATACATTGAAAATAATTCATTTAAGGGAAATTAAATTAAAAGGAATTAATTTTATATTTTCACTAAGTAAAACTCGAAAAAAACTTAATAATATATGTAGCTATTAAATGCATTTCGTTACGTTATGTTGTTTGTTGTTTGTTGAAATTTTGCAGAGAGGTTTCTTATATAACGTAAGCATCTACTAAGGAAGGGGTTTTCAAAATTCAACCCATAAGGGGGTGAAACAGGGGTTCAAACTTTGTATGGAGAAAAAATATTAGATGGTCATATAAAATATAAATAAAACTCGAAACTTCATAGAAATACTCTAAAAAATAGAAGTTTAAATACGTGTTTTACAGTTTTTAATAAATCAACCCTTAAGGGGGTACAATGGGATTTCAAAGTTTGTAATGGAATAAAATTGTTATACGGTTCTATTACCTTGAAACTACGTAAACGGACCCTAAAAAATAAACATATGTTTTATAACTTTTTAGAAATCAACCTCTAAGGAGGTTCGAAGTTTGTAATTTAATTATGGATACCACGTGGTAGAGATGATACAAAATACTAGGAACAGGTACTCTGTAACAGGTATGAGCGCATAACAGATAGGTACAGGTAACATGTATCGATTTTACCAAAAATACTAGGTTCCGCTGTACGCGTATTTTTTACTCATCGGATCAGAGTCACGGGTCGGTTGTTCTGCAGATAAATACGTTGACAAGTATTATTTACGAGAAATAAGCTTTGTTGAGCAGTGACGCCGCCGATCCCGGGATCTGTCTCGGTGTATGGAGTATTTTCACTATTTTGATATTTGTACGAAGTAATAGGTAGATACGATTGATACGTATTTCTCTGCCACGCCGCGCCGTTCAGCTGTTATTTTTTAATTCCGATATTTTTCCCGAAAGCGCGTTCCTGCACACAAGATATATCAAGTACAGATTAAATTATTTTATTATTTATATTATACAGGGCGAGTCGGGAGGAACGCACCAAATTCTAGGAGTGTACTCTACACGCAAATATAAGTCGAAAAAACTGAAAAGTTTTAATCAGATTTTTTTTCCAATTACAAAGTTTTAAAAATATGATAAAGATGCTTTATATTTTTGTCGTTGTATAGATGATAATCATGCCGTTGTACTTGTAAAGGGAGTCTTTGAACATTTTTTATTAAATAAATTTTAATTAAAAAAATTATGTAAGGTGTTTTTTCAAAACGTTGTAATTTGAAAACAAATGAAGGTTTCATAACACTATCCGGACACCTTTAATTTTGGAATTTTAACGCATTTTTTTATTGATAATGATATTACTTACGTTTATAAATCACCTTTAATGTGGAAAACACAACATTTTAACTCAGAAATTACTTTATTAGTAAAAACAAAATGATTGTTATGAACTATTTGATGGTTTTGCAACATATTTGAGGTTAAGGTAAATATCAATTTTGGACAATGTTTTGGATATGGAAACACAGTGTTGCCACATTTATTATTTTTAGGTGTTTTAATCCTTTTTTGTGACATTTTGGCATTAAAGCTGTTGTTAGAAATAATAAACTTCTTGAGGCCATGGAGTTGTGAAATACGTTCTCGGACAGGTTTGCTCAGTTTTATGTTTCATCAGTATCTTTTTTAAATTTTTTATCTTTGTTAAGTTTTTTACTGCGACTGCGCGATTCGTGTTGGTATAAAATTTTGGCAACACCGCATACAACTGACATTGTATTATGCAATTTTTCAAATTTCAATAACTTTTTTAAGAAAAGTACTGAATATTCGGCAAATCTTTTTGCAAAAAAAATACTATTGGAAATAGATACTTATTTTTCGATGACATGTGAAAAAAAAAATATTACAACTTTTGGGTTCTGTTGACTTATATTTAGATACGTGTAAAATACACTCCTAAAATTTGGTGCGTTCCTCCCGACTCACCCTGTATATAGCCGGAAAAGAGCATGAAATAAATTAATATGATTATTTAAGAGCAACAAATAATGTATTTTGTTACCTAATAATTATTTTAGTTGCATGATATATATTTTCTGATGTAATTAAATTCAGGTTTTTTTGAAATGTATTTTGAATTGTACTTTTTACTGTACTAGGTAAAAAATAACAGGTATTTGGAACAGGTATGAACTTGGAACCGGAACGTAACGTACCTGTTACCGGAAAATACTGTTTTGTATCAACTCTACCATGTGGACGAAGTCGCGGCCGAAAGCTAGTGGACGTATGTCAACTTTATTCCTGAACTTTTTTTTTTCAGAGAAACCACAATATTCGACTTATTTCGATCAGTTTATTATATTCATACTTTTTACTATATATTACACTTTGTATTATTTTTAACAGCTTGCTCTAAACTTTTAATAAAGTCAGAACGTTGGGTGGTCATCTTTGGCAAAGTCATTAACATGAGTGCTGTCCGAGGTGCTGCCACATTACAAGTGTCCAATTAGTTTAGTTCTTGATTAAATTGTTTGGACGTAAATGTTTCAGAATTAAAAATTGAGATTTTTCAGATTTTTGGTCAGGGAAAAACAGCACCTTGTTTCCGGTACTATTGCGCCATGATAAAGATAATGAGGTGGCTTAAACCATTTCAATAATCAGTTTTACGAATAATAACACTTAATATTAATTAATAATATCTGATGAAACTTCAATAATAAAGTGTTAACTTTCCGAGAACTACATAAACGCAAGCCAGTCTCGAAAAAAAAAATACGAGCTGATACCGAACCACTTCGTTCAAAAACCGCCTCGTTATTAGAACCTGCTTTACTTGACAACCGAAGGCGTACGCTACAATTTAATCACACGTCGTTCAATCTCAATATTTATACGCCAGTTAAAAAGGATAAAAAAAATTGCCGCTTATCTAACAGATCTTAAAATAAATGGGTGTTACCTCTAAGAGCCTTCATATGGGCTACGGCCATCCGCAGAATGGTGAGCTTGTCAGGTTTCCTGGCCAGGGCACTGCAGGTGGGCACCATGTCTGACAGCTCCGTAATGTAGGCCGTCATCTTGTTCCGTCTCCTCCTTTCAATTTCGCAATGATTCTCCCTACTGTAAGAGGATAACTTTTATCACCAATGAAAAAAGGCTTCCAAGTTTTACAATCCCAGGTTATTACAGACTATTTCTTGATATTGAACTTAATTAAAAAAAACAGTTTCTTTTGGTAAAAACTGTTGTTACAATACATTGCTAATATACAAAAAATAATATGAAGCAATATAAACCCGAAAAATCTTACTACACGGCGTACCTCGACTAGGTTTAACCCAAAGGTCTTCCTACTTCCATTTTTTTCAGATTTTGTTAAAGTGGCCTAAGTAATTTAAGCCCAAAATGAAAATCCTAGATCAATAGTTTGAAAAGAAGAGTTGATTTTATATACCAATTTTTTTTAGGTTAAGCGACTTTATTTTATGAAAAGGGGTAGTATCAAAATTTTTTAGGTGTATAATCTTCTTTTTTAAGTCCTGGAAACATTTATTATTTTTGAATAACTTTGATTATCCTGAAAAAAGATGAAAAAATTAGTTTTTCGTCAGTATTTGATACCTATCTTTTAAATGGTACCTTCAAATGTGATGGTTAATGAATTAGTTTTAAAAATAATGTAACTATCTACAAATAAAAAAAAATTGCAACTCTATCTACATCTGTTCAAAAGATCTAGGTGATAGAAGGTTGAAAAATTCAAACAAAAAAATTATGGAATCAGAATGTTGTGATATATCTCAATAATTATAAGTTATGGCTAAAACTGTGCATCATTTTCACAAAGTTGACTCAATTTCAAGTACAATGAAAAAATCATCTTTTATCTGGGATAAAACCAAAGATAGGATCATCGGAAACTGCATGTCCGCGCCGACGCGACGATGTTTACAGTACGTAGCGCGCTGACGAAATGCATTTAATAGCTGTATTATTAAGTTTTTTTCGTTACTTACTTAGTGAACATTTAAAATTGGTTTCCTTTAAATGAATTATGTTCAATGTATCATCCTATATAAAAGGACAAAATGATACATTGAAAATAATTCATTTAAGGGAAATTAAATTAAAAATAATCCATTTTATATTTTCACTCAGTAAGTTAAACTTGAAAAAGGAACTTTTTAAATATGAATGAAAGAAAGCTTTGTATTAAGTGGAAAATTTTTTTTTCAGATTTCAGACTTAACAAGCTTTAATTCCAGTTCTTCCTTGTGCTTGTGGGGTACATTTTTTGAAATTTTGACTGGCGAAGGTTGGAGTTACCCTTTCTTTAAGGCAGTTATGCAGGAATCAAATATCTACCTTTGCTGTTGCTCTACTAATGGAAAACCTCTTGTACTTATCAGCCAATTCTGCAGTGTAGTAAGGAATGTGTGAAGGCTGTGTGCACTTTTTAAGTATGAATGAAACAAACCTTTGTATTAAGTGCAAAACATTTTTTGCACTTAATACAAAGCTTCGTTTCATTGTTTCATTCAAACTTGAAAAACACTTAATAATACAGCTATTAAATTTCGCCATAGCGTTCTACGGTTGGCACTGTCAACACGTCAACACCGTCGCGTCGGCGCGGACATACCGTTAGTTAGCTAGTTACTAGGGTTTGCTCCCACATGGCAGCGATCCTATCTTTGGTTTTATTCCAGATAAAAGATGATTTTTGTTTTTTGTTGAAAAGATCATTTTGCTTGAAACTGAGTGAACTTTTTGAACATGATGAGCAGTTTTAACCATAACTTACAGGTTTGTTCCCACAAAGAGTACGTGATCGGGCTTCGATCAGAAATAGAGATTCCCAGATAAATATTACATGTTGCACAGGCGCGACAGGCGTTTAGTGTATGTAACTGACTAATTGCTTTTGACGGTCAGAAAACTGTACGCACTGCTTGTAGGAACACCCTAATTATTGAGATATAGCACAACATTCTCATTCCATAATTTTTTTGTTCGAATTTTACAACCTTCTGTTACCTATATCTTTCGAACAGATGTAGATAGAGAGGCAATTTTTTTTTAATTTGTAGATACTTAAGAATTGCATTATCTTTAAAATGAATAATTCATAAACCATCGTATTTGGTAGTACCATTTAAGAGATATGTAGGTACAAAAAACTGACGAAAAACTCATTTTTCATGTTTTTTCAGGATTATCAAAGCTATTTAAAGATATTAAATATTTCCACTAAGAAAATGTTGTTTCTGGGAATTTAAAGAAGATTATACCCCTTAAAAAATTATGATACTACTCTTTTTCATAAAATGAACGCTTAACCAAAAAAAAAATTGGTAAAATAAAGATTTCTATTCAAACTATTGATCTAGCATTTTCATTTTGGGCTTAAAGTACTGAGGCCACACCACTTAACAAATTCTGGAAAAAAAATGGAAGTGGGAAGACCTTTGGGTTAAACTTAGTCGAGGCACACTGTGACTAATTGCTGCTTATTTTTATGTGAACATCTGCTTGTTTGTCTGTTTTTTTGTCACTCAATCATGTCTCAACGGAGGAATAGATTGCGATGAAATTTGGCATAGAGGAAGCTTACATACATCACAGAAAAAAATACAGGCTACTTTTTATCCCGACTGGATAGGTAACTGTGTTAACTTTCTCTTAACAGAATGTTTGTGCGGTGTGCCAAGATGCCACGATAGCGACTATTAGCCGCAGAAACGATGATGGACAGGGTGTGCCACGATAAAGACTACACTGCGTTACACAGTCAAAGAAAAATCGAGTACCCTCTTAATCTCTTATTAAATATAAACCAGAAGAATAACTCTCAGGCGGCACGTTTGATCTAAGCATCTAACGCCGATGGATTTTGAGTCAGTGTTGAATTAAAATTGTATGATATTGTCATAGGCATACCTAGGAAATAATATGTTGGAATGTTAAAATCGAGTACCCTCTTCAAATTATAGTATTTATTTTATGAACTTGCTCCCTTATTAAGAATACAATACATAGTGTTTGGTTTTCTATCACGTCCCATTTGTTAGGTACAGCCAACAGCAAAAAAACAAAATAATAATGCCTTCAAACTTGTTTGTGTTTCTTTTCATGACGATTAGTGAAGGTGGTTCAGATAGGAGTATCTCCGTTATTTGAAGGAATTGAGACTTCGTATTTGGGGGGGGGGGGCATCTCCGACACCCCCAGAGTCATGTTGCCAAATCTGCTCAAAATTCCTTAACCTAGGGAAATTCCCTAGATAGATGGACAGATAACGTCAACTAAGACACTTTTAAACATGTGCACTGTAAAATCAGTTCGTAAAATAATTGTAACATTACAGTAAATGCCAATCAAGTGAAATGTATATTTTCAATTAGCTTATAGGTGATTTTTTCTATATACATTTTTAGTCATGTGAAATTAAACTTTTTATGTAACGTAAAGTATAGCGCACGTTACTAATTGGTAAATATACTGAAAATTACATAATTTTACGATATTTTACGGGTATTTACAATTTAACTGTAAAACAATTGATACTGCATTTTTCCACATTTGTTTATATTGTAAAAAGATGCGAAATACCAGGTAAGTAGACTTATAATTACTAACTTGACCTCGTATTTAAAGTCATCTGGTGATTCCCCGTCGGTCGACCGGTCGACTTCATTTCATCACGCCATTTGTAGCTTTGTTGTGTTGCGATACGCATCATTTGTGGATTCGGGAAGTTTATCATGTTAGTGTAGTTAGAATTTTGATGCCCGAAAATAAATAATTCTATTAAAAAAAGTTATTTAATGGTTTTAATCAACTTTTATTTAGAATAGCTAGGTTCCATACAGTATGTCCACGGATGGGGTTGACAAGAGGACAAATGGACCAACTTCTTAAAGATAAAAAAAAAGAAACTGTAAATAAAAGTTTTTCTTTCTAAAAATTAAATTTACGGTAAGAAAAAATTGATTTTTTTGATGCTCAAAATATACATAAATATGAAAATTCTATTAAATAAATCTGTGTTCTTTTTGTTTTTAAGGGAAAATATTAAACAGGAACATCTTAAATTAATTAAAATCCAAAATTGTAAAAGAAAATTTAAACTTAAATGAATTATGAATTGCAAATTACTGTTGGTTCTGTTTTGTGCTATTAATTCAGAATTCACACAGTTTAAGTTTTCTCTTGCAATTTTGGAATTTGGTAAACTAGAAAAATCAAATAAAGATGTTTCACATCTTTTCGATGTAACATAATATTGCGTTGAAATAATAAATCTATTACTTTTATCTTGAAATATTTTTTTTTTATTTTTTGCGCACCCCATACAAAAAGTCACACTTTTCTTATTGCGATTTGATTTTGGTACGTAAAAACTTTTATTAATACTGACTTTTTATGTCTAAATATTTGTTCCATTTGTCCTCTTGTCTCCCATCCCTGGACGCATTGTATCAAAATTAAGATGTAAAAGCGCATGTACTTGCATGCATACGTCCATGTAGCTTTACATTTACATACAACTAAAATTCCGAACTTGGAACGTAAAATTTTTCGTGAAACTATTAGCAATATTACATTATTATACTACTCATATACAGACATTTGCATTAAATCGCTTGTAAATATAATGAGTACGGGTGTAAATTTACATTGACGTCAACTTAAAATTACATATCGGTCAATAAAATTAACTTGCCGGAACAGGTAATTTTATACATAAAAATAGCACTTAATTACCAGCAGTTTCCATGACATGGTAGATAATTGTAATTTTTACTTGAAGCTTCAAGGCGAAATATTACCTATTAAAAAGCAAGTAATTTTACATCAAATAATTTTACAGTGTGCGTTGGTTGCAAATTTTATCGACGTGTACACATTTGGTGTTCATCTCCTACCTTCTATTAGTGTTAAAGCTACCAGAACTTTGGGTACAAAAATCGTGTCACGCAGTGCTATTAGCCGCAGAAAGGATGTCGCACTTTATTATTTACGGACAGGGAATAAAATAACGAGTTTTGACCACCATTTTCTCAAAAACTGTTAACTTTAGGTCAAAATGTTCCCAATTAGAAGTATTCAGAATTTTAAGCTGAATTCGAATATCGAATAAAATATGAGCGTTCCATTTAAAAAAAAGTTCCAGTCGATTTTAGGAAAACGGTAAACTTGACAACAACGAGGAACTCGCCATTGGATCGGGCGTAATTTCGTACCTAAGTGTACAAAAGTTCATAAAAATCGGATGAACGGTTTGCAAGATATTTCGAGCTTCCCATATTTTTCTTACACCCTGTAGATAATTGAAATTTATTTCAATAAATAAGGTTCTTAATCCAGAGCGAAAGTCATTGGTTTCGATCTACCGGTAATATGGTATTTACAAGAAAATGGTCGCCCAAGGGTTACGATATGAAGTCTCAATCACAGCTACAATTACATTTAATATGTAGGTGTATGTCATGTAACAATAATAATATCTTCACTTTCATCTTTTATAATGCCGCTCGTGCATTACCGTTGAAGGCTGCGTTATTTTTTGATTAGTATGACTCGGAATTTTGTAATTTACTCTCATGAAGTGGTGTTTTCAATTAATACGCAACATTACGACTTTTTTAACAATAATAATTAATATCGATGTAAGAATCTTATTAGTCGAAGACCTCAAACGTATCAAATAGGCAAGTTTTAAAACAGCGTTGGGCATAATCTGATTATATTGTAGTTTGATTAATTATATGATTACACTTTAGTCAAATTACGATTTAATTGGATTAAATTGTATTTAATTACATTGTAATTCCAAAATAAAAATACACATTAGCCATACATGGTAATCTGTAATCTGATTATAACATAATCAGATTACCATGTAATTACATTACAATGTAATCACTTTATATGTTAATCGATTAATATTTATCTAATTACGAGCAGAGATTACGCTAGTAATCTGTTTCAAAGTAATTTGATTACCCATTACTTGGTTAATTATTGTAATTGGAAATTATTAATTAGATCACAATTTGCCTTAATACAGCTATATTCACTGCTAAAACTTATTATCCTATTTGCCCTTAATTTAACAAAAATAATTAATATTATTGTAAGCATTTAATTTGTCGTGTAATAATTTTGTTTATATTTATGTTGGGCGTAATCAAATTATATTGTGATCTGATTAATAACCTGATAACACTTTAGTCAAATTTCGATATAATCGGATTAAACTGTATTTAATAGATGTAGTTACACACCAGAGATTATTCTAGTAACCTGTTAAAAAGTAATCTAATTACCAATTACTTGGTTAATTGTAATTAGCAATTATTAATTAGATTAAATTTGGCCCAACATCCATTAAAGGCGTTCTAATTTGATCAAGATCAATGACCTACTTGTTATTCTATTTTATTATAAAAATTGGCATTCGATAAATTTTAAAAATTGGTCAAGTGACAGTCAGGTCTCTCCTTATGGACATGGAAACCAGGACCTGGATTTCTCTTTGCCTAATTACAAGATCACTCAAATTTTAGCTGGCTTAAATAAAATTATGAAATACAAGATCAACTACACAAAAACGATAAGCTGTTTTCCGCGCGGGTTATTAATATAATTACCATCGAAACCACCAAATGATTTTAAACAAGATCATCAGAAATTTACGTTTTACATCGCATTTAACAATAATAAGCGCCTATCAATTTTCCCATCGAACTATCTTGACTGGCGCATCAACCAGAGATGGTATGATGATAATGATGATGATGATGATATGGATCAAATTTTTTAAGCGATTATACGTATTTTCAGAGGTCAAGGTCGTAATAACAGTATCCTTAACGTAATTTGATGGGTGAGTCGTCTTCGGGCTTCGTAACTATTATTTCAAGAATAACCATAAAAAGATATAACCCCTTAAACTACTCGCTACAAGAATTTTCAATTATAGGCTTTACTGCTACAATTTCTTAATATTTTCCCAGGCTAGAAATGTCGGGACGGTCGGTTGCAATTTTATAAAATATGAGTACATAGGATGTAAGTTTTAGCAATGAAATGCCATCTGGTTCACAATTACCAATTACAATTAACAAAGGATCAGATTATTTTGTGCCATATTACTCGAGTAATCTCTGGTAATAATTAGATGAGATGATGAGAAATGCGATTACATTTCAATCTAATTACATGGTAATTCGATTACGTTACAGATTACAGATCACCTTGCATAGCCAATGTGCATTTTTGGAAAACAACGGCTGAAAATAGTATGGATTCCCCGAGAAACATTAAGCATACTTATTCCATAAGAATGAATATAAACCAGAAGAATAACTCTCAGGCGGCACGTTTGATCTAACGCCGAGGGATTTTGAGTCAGTGTTGAATTAAAATTTTATGGTATTGCCATAGGCGTACCTAGGAAATAATATGTTGGAATGTTAAATTAGTAAAAAAAAATATGATTTAGTTAACAATGTGATTAGTGGGTTGTCTTGGGTAGTGCACAATGCCTTAAAATATACTGGCTATCTATATCCCGCGGCATTTTGACGTATTCCACATAAATTGCTCTTTTCACAGAGAAGTTGTTTACTTGCAGTTATATGGGGAATGATGAAAAAATAAGAACTGTGGTTTTTAGAGATTAAATTGACAAAAGCAGATGGATTGAAAAATGCAGGAAATAAAGTGTACTTTTTAATTGTATTTTGAGATATGCAGGGGTCAGCAATGATAAAATATTTTAAATAGAAAAATTATTTGAAGTAAGGTGAATAAAACAGGCGTTAAGATAATAAAATAATTTTATTGGTGTCTCCAAATCAACATCTTACTATTTTTTACTGTCCTCAAATTTCTATTTATAAATTTAAGAGCGTAAAATAACTTTAGTCTACCATACAACCTAATCAAATACTGGTGCAGAAAACTTTTGCAAGGATAAACAAAGCGGCTATCTTTACAAATATTTACAAAATGGGTAATAACATTACCTTCCAGGTCCAGATAAACAAAATACGTTCGTTAACAACCTTTTGCACAAATTTGGCCCGCCGAAGACATTTATATTTATATTCATCGGAGTACCTTCTACCTCTAGGTAAGTTCCTAACGTGTGTAATTTGAATGTTAATGAAATCTGCAATATCCTTGGATGGACAAAATCAATAAGTAAGCTGATGATACTGTTCTAATGAAATCTCGCCTAAAGCTTTTTTAGGTAAGTCGTTTTTTTTGATATCATTCTACACTTGTTAGCAAGTTGTTCGATGTTTTTCTTTTACTGGTTGTTCTCATTTTTCAATTCACTTTTCATTTCGCTCAATTTTTTCTTTCTTGATGTGTGACTGCTTAAAAATTCAGGTATTTGGACATAGCTAGTAGGGGAAGTTGGCGATGACGTTTGTATGGAAACCGATGACACACTAGGTACCACTGAGATTTCTTCTTCTGTCAGAGGTCGTAACCCAGAGGTACTTGGAACCACATTAGAACCTAGAATATCGCTTTCTTGTGAAAATACTTTCGGGACTGCATTCTTTCGTAGCAGTTTTCTTTAGCCCTTTAAATGCATATTTGGGTTAAAATGGGCACTGCAAACTCGATAATTTTTGTAGAGAGTCTCTACTTTAGGTAACAAATCTTGCCTGTTATATGCCATGAGCCACGTTTTCGCTTTTTCAGTTTCTTTAGGAAAGGAATAAAACATGTCTGTACTTGAATAACTCCTATTATAATAAAACATTTCTGTACTTGAATAACTCCTATTCTTGCAACCACTGTATCTGCAAACATGCCGTCCTTTGCGTTGAACATCGTCATTGTAACAAACGTAAAACACAACTGAACTTTTAAAAGTTAAATAATGATACCAGAAAAACTGCACTCCGTTTTACTTCAAACGTACTGTTATGCGCTGGTTAACATGTTTATTAAAAATTTTTATTTATTAAAAGACTGTTTCGAACAAAGGCCGACCTATAACTACTCTCTTTACAACTTCTATCCTAGCTAAAACTAGGTTCCACCACAAAAAGGCGGAGAGAAAGGAGGTAGTTTAGTCTTATTTGTTATTCCCCAGTCTTATAAAAATAACAATATAACAATTTGTCTAGACAGATAATAAAATTAAATGTTTCTAATGGCACAAATAGTAGCAAAAGCTTTGTAAAATGTAAATTTGATCACAGTCTGGGCAAAATTTCTTATATAAACAGCTATTTTTTATTGTATTGCCCAGACAAGAAGTAATTAAGGATGTTATCAATGGTTGGAATATTTAGACCGTATTGTTAGGATAATATAATTTAAATCTTGTTTGTTATTTCGGGGTTTTATGATAATGTAATAAAGTAAATAAATAATAAGATTATTTTTGAATTTTAAAATAATTAGATGTCTGAAACTAGACAATTGTATAAAATACATAAAAATAATGTACTTAATCAAATATTGGATACATACAGATATCTGTATTTACAACAGTACCTAACACCTCGAAGATCACTGCCGCACTGACCGTTTCAGGTATCGATACAAGACGAGTTACCCTTCTGGTTTATATTTTTTAATTCTTGTGCTTATTCTTCGGACTGTGTCAATGGTTGTAATTACATGCATAAAGTCATTTCCAATATTTAAAAACTGTAATACAATATATCAAACTAATTTAATAACGGTAATATTAGTAATCGTCTAAATGATATTTTATGTATGCATTAAATTTTATTGTATTGACATTATTCTCTTTAATTGCTAGTTCTCACCAATACTGACAACTTACTAATGCACTATTTGATAAATTCACTCGGCTTTATCTACAACTTAAGTAATGATTTCTTTTTTGAATTTTATAGACTATTAGAGCGTGTTTTATCTCGTTTTATAAATGTGCGAATGGACATGAACTTGTCGTGTTTATTTTTATCAAGAATAAGAGTGATTTATCAGCTACATTGTTACATATCGTTTATAATTAGTTTATGTATGTATATTTTTGCATTAAGAGCAAAAGTCAGCGCTAGTGTTGGGCAGGTAATGTAATCTAATTAATAATTAACAATTACAAACAAACAACAATTATAACAAATTACTGGAGTAATCTCTGGTTACTGTTGCATCAATTAATTAATCAATGTGTTATGTAATTACACTGTAATTTAACTTCATGGCATGGTTAATGTCTATTTTTTATTTTGGACATGGACATGTGACCTATCAAGGCTTGTACACAGAAAAAACTGCTCTGCTATTTTCAATAATAGTACTGTTTTTGACCACTGTCACATTAGTTATATTAAAGTTAATATTGTCTCAACAAAACATCATTGAAATAAAATCAAAATATTGCTTTAAATATAGACTTATTATTGGACTTCAAAAGTATACCTACTTCTTTGGAAACTATATTACCATTATTTCAATGGCCAAAATACTATTGGAATCCAACAAATTTCTAATATTCCTTGGAGCGTAGACTTGTTAGTGCCAAAATATTAAACTATTTGATTGGAATGCTTAAATATAATGGCGAAAAATAGCTATTTGTAGGCGGTGTAATTTGAATTATAATATATTTTATTAAACGAACAAGAACTACGGTTTAAATAAAAAATGGAAAAATTAAGTCAATAATAATCCTTATATCCTTTCAATTAAAATAAACACTCCTTTAAAACATATAAGGTATTGGATAAATAATAAAAAATATTAATTGAATGGGTCCTATTGTTGGCTGAAATATTATTTCTATTGCTCGCGGACACCCTTGGAGAGGTTAGATTTTTCTTTGTTCGCTGAATAGTCGTACGCCAAAAAGAATAGATCTTTTGCAAGACTAGAGACTGGAGCAACTTTTTTCAGTGTTTCATGATAAGTAAAACAAATCTAAAAGGCTTTGCAGTAATAAGTGTGTTTTTTTATTTGTAAATCTCTCTTGGTTAGTCTACTTTATATGACTGTTTACTCAGCCGATACGTATTGTTAAAAAACTATTACCATTAAGTATGATCCCAAATTTATTGTTGAATTTGTATTTTTTAGACATGGTTTCCACCAAATCTAGCTGTAAATTTAGGAGATTCGAATGCAGTGTCAAATTTGTTCCATCTAGCATCCTGTACCCATACAAGTCAAAGGAGACAGTTTTACAAAGAAGCAGATCCTATATTTGGAGTGAAATAAATATAAACAGTTTACGGTGTTCGCATCAGTGTGGTGTAATAAAATGTGTTTTTTTATATTTAAATATTTACAGAATGTCTAAACAATGTATGTTTAATAATACTAAATAAAAATTATTTTAAAATAATAAAGCGTGTTTCATTTGTTTGAAATATAAGTACAATTGATGTAATAGAAATTCTTCATTATATTAAATAAGAGTAATTGTTCTTCAAAACACGAATTTGATTGAATTTAAATAAAAATGTTTTCTTTCTATTGGAAGTTACATTCAATTAATTACTCTTGTAATTGAAACAATAATAGCTATTTTGCATCAAATGTTGTGCATATTCTTACAAATAAACTTCTAGTGAAACCAATGATAGTTTGCATTGAATTTAGAACAGGGTATTACTGGCAAAATAATTGTTATTATATTTGAAAGATCCATTAAAAACCAATGAAACCTTATATTTCAAGCAATCTTATAACCTATTGGTTAACAATGATAAACTAGTCATTGAAATATACCGAATTTGTATTGTGCAATGCGGAATAGAGTGTGTCATTGAGTGAATGGGTATCCAATTCAATATACGATAGTGTTTTTTCTGTGTACAGGTACAGTATAAAAGAATTAATCACGAGAAATTCTATACATACTTACTCTTCGGACGGTATATAAATTTAAACAGATAATTAAATTTTAAGTAATATGTTATAATGTGATTAATTAGATTACAATGTAATGTCAAAGTTAATTCCTTTCCAATTCAAATAATATTATTTAAGATAGGTATTACCTCGCTACGCATGAGTTAATCAGATTACATTGTAATTAGACCAAAGTGTAATCAGATCATTAACCAAATTACATTATAATCAGATTATGCCCAAGACTGGTTTAGACTCGCAAAAAAGACATGTAATTTACAAAATAAATCAAAATATTATTTTGTTCGACAGACTTGTCAAATTTCTGTGGGGTGCTGCTTTAAAAAAAGTACAAAATAAAATGTTCTTCTAATAGTCTGACCTCACCTATGAATACTTGAGATATTGCCCAAAACGCGGATTAGCGAAGCAATTTCGTTTTATTACATAATTGGATGTAACCGCAGCAAAAAGTTGATTTATGTACAACCAAAAAATATTGTCTAAATTTTAATATAATAATATAGTTTAGCGTATTCACTGATGCGAGGGCAAGTAAAAAAAAGGTTTCTTACAGATCGTTGTAATGCTGTCATTAGAAAGGATACATGTCATCAGGAGTTAAACAAAATCTTTAACAGTCTATGTTACATATATGACACTGTTACAAAAAATGGTTAAAATTCAACAAAGAAAGCAGCAGAACATACAGTCAGTACGAAAAGAGCGTGATCGACAAAACCTAATAAAAATTAGATTTATTGGGCTTGAAAAAAACTACACACATCCTTTGTGATCGCTACTTGGTTGCTTTACTGTTAATTCGTCCAGCCCCTTTTATTCTTAATGATTGCCTGTCACCTACGATGCATATTTTCTACTAACTTAAGAGCATAAGCTTGATGTAAAGATTTCCATGTTAATTTGATTTGTCGCATGAGTTTTCTCATGATCTATATTTTTTCCACAAAGCTTGAGCTTTACCAACGACCACACATTTTCAATAAGATTAGCACCTGGTGACTGTGACTGCCAATCCACTACTTCCACATTGTTTACTTCTTTCCTTGCGGTACAGAGACGACTTCGGTGTTTAGGGTCGTTGTCTTCCTGTAGTATCCACTGATGGTTTGGCATTTTAAACCATTTTTTGGCAGAAGGCTACAATGCTCTTTTTTAGATTTTAAGCATCGTCTCAGAGTCTCTGGCGCGACATTTTCCGTCCTTTTGGATGCGTGCAAAGAAACACTGCTTCCTATCGTGATGCGTAAACGGCACTCATTGCGGAATTGTCAATTCGTTACGAAGGTCGAACAATAAGTGGCAATCTTGCCGCAAAGCATCTTAAATGGGTTTAAACGTATGTATGTCAAAATTAGAGCTAAGGATCATTACAGCTACATAAACCTGTAAATATTAAGCTGGTTTTTTCCTTGCTTTTTCCAGAAATCCTTAGTTGTTGAATTTAACAACTTAATATTGTAAATAACAAAGTAACTGTAAATAATGTAAATATACGAATGTGATGTAGTGGTGACATGTGATAATATTTTCATGAATAAAGAGCTTTTAAAGTAAGTCAGTCTTAGGCCAAGAATCCCTTTACCTTCTCTCGCTGGAATTTCCCGTGTAATGGTTTGTTAGTGAGAGATTTACTGGTCACGTTCTTGTCGAAATGACTGTATTACACAAATGCAGTGGAATCTAGGTATGCAGTATCTTATTTAAAAATGCTAATAATGATACAGATGTATGTATATATATATATATATATATATATATATATATATATATATATATATATATATATATATATATATATATATATATATCGCCCCTGTTTTGTAAGAAGGGGCTATCTAACATACAAAAATATTATAGATGGCCCTTTCTTACAAAACAGGGGCGATATATATATATATATATATATATATATATATATATATATATATATATATATATATATATATATATAAACATATATTATCGGCAAAGTCCGTTTCATCGTCATACTTAAGTTTGCTTAGGTAAACCGCACATTCCTGGGGCGTTTTCGGCAAAGTCCGAAATTGTTATATATATACTTCAGATACTTACAACTGAAACTGAACAATTATTTGCAAAAGTATAATGAAGAGACATTTGCTAAATCCTAAAAATGTCGTCAACAGAAAGTTAATTACAGAAGCTGGCTTTTTTTTTATAGTTTTCGGAAACGGTTTAGGGAATAGGTCGTCGGACCGCGGCTGTTGCCATCACGAGCCGGTCAATTTTTACGGGGCTTGGAGATTTCGGTTACTATCAACAGAGATGAACTTTGTATAATTGATTATTTACATAAAAGCAGGTTTACATGAAGTCAGAAGAAGAGAAAATTAGGTTAAGAAGTAAATAAAAAAATGTACTGGTGCCTGTTTGTATGGAAGACACCTTGGCGAACCTCAAAAACATATTAGGAGAAGATAAATAAAACTTTAATAGATGCAAATTTTCTATGCAGGAAACTTGTTTTATTAGAAAGAATATATTACAAACTGGGTAGTTGTGCTATTGTGTCTGTCTACTGAAAAAAGACCAAACCTGGGCAAACCCACTAGGAATAAATAAAACTTTAATGCAGATTATTCTAAGTAGGAAACTATTAACATACAGGGTGAGTTTTTCAAAGCGGTACAAGGCGATATCCCGAAAACGGCTTAAATTATTTTCCTGAAATTTTGGTGAGTTAATGGGGAGACGGGGGGGACGTATTTAAGCATATTTCTGACATTTAGTCCCTCTCGTTATTTTGAGGGGTGGTAGGTAACTTCGGAATTTTAAATGGGATAATGTATTTTGTTTATACAATTCGAATCTACGTAAAAAACTACGTATGTGTACAATTTCTTTTTTTTCGATTTGCCCTTTTGGTTACGGAATTATGGTTAACTAACTTTCAATTGAATTTAAAAATGAAATAAATTTTACCAATAAATCAAGTTCACTTATTTCAGAGAGGGTTGCCACCTTTTGGGCACTCTTACCCGGGACGTCCAAAATCTTGCACCTTCGCCATTTTTTATAAAAACTAAAAGTTGCTAGTCGCCAAAGCTGCCGAGCGTCGAAAAGTGACACCTGTCAAAATTTTGGGCCCACGAGTGTGGTGGCAAGTCCGTTCCTGCCTTCCTTGGTAATGTCAAAGGTTGTTTATGGTCTGTATTTGTAGGTCTTTATCGGTTATACAACAAGCCAAAATATCATTAAAATATACAAGTCTGGTCAACAGTTTCAGCCCAAAAGGTAAATCATTGGGTACCCTTTTGGGTCCCATATTTCCGTTATGGAGCATCTTAGGAAAAAAATTACATGAACACTAGGGTTATTTTGATGGTCCTGTACACTCAGAGAGTTTGACATATGCTTACCGGACACCCTGTATATAAAAAAAATATTTTTCGAATATATATTTTTCGACAGGCGCTTTTTGAAAATATAATTTTTCGAAGCCCAATATCTGTAACCAACTTTTCAATAGGCATTATTCAGCCCCTCCCAAGCAAAAATCCCGGCTGCGCTTTCCAGTTAAATAAAATTATACAGATAAGACGAAATTCCAGTTAATTGTAAGTTTTAATTTGTTGTAACCATAAAGTTGTAATATAAAGGAGTAAGTACCTTCTTCTAACACAGTATTGTTGTCTGAATGCGTAGGCAAAAGTTAGATATTATCACGTGAATGATGAGCTTTTATCCGAATGTTATACAATATTTTACATGGCTCGGTAGCGCTTTCTAAATGAACCTAAGGTTATCTCTACACCCTGGGATTTTATCAAAAAACAATAAATTCTTGTACAGCAAGAACAAGATAGATGGTACTTTAATGGACTTTGCCATTCATAGTACAACACCACAATAGTTAAAAAACTAAAGATGATTTATTTCTAAAAGTTTGGTGTTTTATTTTCATTCTACCCACTTAATAATGACAATTTACGATAACTGCCTTTATCATTCCAAACAAAGAATTTTATAATGTCATTTCGACTTTCTTTTACAATCGTAATTCAAAAAGATTGGCTGATTAGGATATTACTGTATAAAATATGTGCCTTAAGGATGGAGTGAGACAAGACAGAGTATTTTATATAAATATTTATTTTTATTATATTTATATAAATAACTGAAATGCTGTTCTAAAATGAAAATAATGGTTTTAACAGGGTTGGATTCAGAATTCGCTTGTAATCCTTTTTGTACAAGGCTTCAGGAGGGGGGCGCCCCTTCGCACCCCCATTCATGGGGATTCTAAGAATATAGTCATGTGTCATAAACTGTGTAAGCGGTTCATACTACTGGTATGATAATCTTCAATATAGTTTTATAAAATGTTGATGTTTACTAGTTTTATACATTATATCATAGACTAAATAATACCTAGACGAACACTGCCGTGCAACGAAAAGCGGGTCTCCCTTGAGACATTTGGTGGGTTTACTGGTTTATGGTTTTAAAAGTTTGTTTGTCTACCATTATATAAATATGTATACTATGTATCTACATGTATATATAATGGTGAACAAACAAACTTTTAAACCATAAACCAGTAAACCCACCAAATGTCTTCAGGCAGACCGACTTTTTGGTGTATTCGAGTGTCTGTCTATATTCTTTATAGTCTCTGATGTAGTGGAAATAGTGATTGCAATCGCGCAGTGTTTCAAATCCCGCAGGGCATTTGCGGGATTGGTTGTAATCCCGCGGGATCCCGTGGGATCCCGCATATGTTTTTTAATTTAATAAAATCCAATAAATTAACGTTTATTTAATTAATTATTCAACCAACTTTAATTTTTTATTATGAAAATCAACAATTAACAGTATTTCAGTTGAAAAAATTTAAAAATTTGAAGTCTAGCCTCTCTTAACTATACTACTAAAGCTATAAATCAATCAAATTTCTTATTAATTAAAGTAACAAGTAACTTTGGGCAAATAAAGTACAAATGTTTATACGCGGGATCCCGCAAAGGATTTTTAATTTAATAAAATTCGATAAATTAGCGTTCATATAATTAATTATTAAACCAAATTTAATTTTTTATTATAAATATCAAAAATTAACAGTATGTTAGTCAACAAAATTATGTAATTTAAAGTCTAGCCTCTGATATCTTACTACTATGTCTATAAATCAGTCAAATTTCTTATCAATTAAAGGAACAAGTAACTTTGGGCAAATAAAGTACAAATATTTATACGCGGGATCCCGCAAAGGTCTCTTAATTTTATAAAATTCGATAAATTAACGTTTATTTAATTAATTATTAAACCAACTTTAATTTTTAATTATAATTAGCAAAAATTAACAGTATTTCAGTCAACAAAATTATGTAATTTAAAGTCTAGCCTCACTTAACTACACTACTATGACTATAAATCAGTAAATTTCTTATCAATTAAATTAACAGTAACTTTAGGCACCTGAGATAATAAGTCTTACTAGTTTTTATAGTAAATCACATTAGTTTGATTGTAAGGTAAGTAAGATTCTAAAAATACCTAAGCAGTCTCATTAATTGTCATATTATAATAACACGGATATTTGGCTGATACACGTTTTACCGTTATTTTTTAAAAGTTTACGGCTTTTTCATAGCTATGCGGATCCGTATAGCTGGTGCGGGATCCCCCAGACCGTCAAATGATGCGGCATCCCGCGGGATTGCGGGATCCCACTTTGCGGGATTGCAATCCCTAAGTGGAAAACTATGTAAAGTAGGCACCAAATTAGATCTGATGAAATAGTTAAATCAATTCTAGCTACACTAAGATCTTTTTATTGTTACATAGTAATTAACCGATTGCCCATTATTATTTTTCACACAAATTACATCAATTTAAAAGAAAAAATTTCTTGCATTGTGTTAAAGTACTTGTTTTTACGTTGCAGAGAAGATAATTATGGTATAGTTTACATTAGCCGTAACTAAGGATGTAAATGCACATTATTTCAGCATATAATTTACTAAACAATCAGAATTTATGGTAATAAATAATAATCTTTTTTTTTGCCGTGGTTCTACTTCAATATTAAAACCATAAATATGTTTTTATAAGGTCGGGATCTTGCGAAAAGAGACAGACTGTTTTTATTGCCTAAAATTTTTTAAAAATATAGTTCCGCTTAATATACATTTTTGATGATTCTAAAGGTGAATATATAATAGAATAATATAAGACAATATAATCCCAAACAACTTACAATTTTTTTAAATTTGAGACAGCCCATGTACATAGACTTCAAGTCTAAGTACTAACGCACCATGGGCGTCTGAAGAGAATGTAATCTATTGACACAGGATTTAAAGGTGGTTGGGAGGGGAAGGGAAAACATCTGCAGGCAATTTGCTCCATAATTTAAAGACCCTAGGTATGAATGAGCGAAAGAAGGGGGATGTCTAGGCTTTTGTAGCTGGGCAACAAAGGGATGCATACGGAACGCGCCTCTTGTTGTTCTGTTAGAAACAGTCAAGGGGGGAATTATAGCGGCTAGAGCAAAATCCGTGGAAGTATCGGTAGAAAAGGGCTAAATCCCCAACAGCGCGGCGATCAGCGAGAGAAGGCAGTTTTCTTGTGAGGACTGGTTCGTTGATTAGTCGAATGGCTCTCTTTTGGATAGAATCAAGGATGTTAAGTGTCGAAGGCGACGCCGCTCCCCAGATGTGGGGACAGTACTCTAGGTTAGGTCTTATTAGGGAAACATAGAGAGTTTGTAAGTTGGAAGGGGAGAAGTATTTCCTGACTCGAAAGAGAAAACCAAGCGGTTTAGCTGCTGATGTGGCTATTAAAGTAATGCTTTTGTGCCAGCTGAGATCATGTTCGAAAGCGATGCCAACAAGATCGGACGTTTCATTGTTCTGTAGGGCTTGGCCATTCATGTGGATGGGGTAAGTGTTACCTGATTTTTTGCGTTACAGGGTAAGGAGAGCAGCTATGGATTTGGTGACGAAATCTGCACTGTCTGTCATGGATAATTTTCTGTTTTTCTAGATATTTTAGAATTTGCAAGTTTATGACTTTTCTCCATAACTTTGCTGACAACAGAGAGACTAGAGATAGGTCTATATTGGATGGAAGGGACTTGGAAACTTTCTTCGGGACAGGCTGCACATGAGCAGTCTTCCAGCTGTCTGAGAAGATACCCTTGTTATAGGAGATCTGGAAAAGAGGAGTTAAGATGGATGCAAGTTCTGGAGTGCACTCTTTTAGAACAATTGCTGGTATGCCATCCAGACCGGAGGACTTTATGGTGTCAAGGGACAGAAGAATTTTTTGAACTTGTTTGACATTAAGTATTATGCAGGACATTATTAAGATACTACCAGTGTTGAGCAAAATGTAATCTAATCATTAATTAATTAATTTTTAAGGTAATCAGATTACTTCGAAATGGATTACTCCAGTAACCTCTACTCATAATTACTTGATTTAATTGGTTAACGTGTAATCTAATTACATGGTAATCTGTGTATGTGTGTTATTTTGAAGAACAACATTTGACCCATCAAGACTTGAAATAGCGTGAAAGAATAATCCACAAAAAATACTAAACATACTTAGTCTTCGGACGGTAGGTACATAAATATAATTTAGATAATTGAATTTCAAGTAATCTGTTATAATTTAATCAGATTACTCATAATTACTTGATTTAATTGGTTAACGTGTAATCTAATTATATGGTAATCTGTGTATGTGTGTTATTTTGAAGAACAACATTTGACCCATCAAGACTTGAAATAGCGTGAAAGAATAATCCACAAAAAATACTAAACATACTTAGTCTTCGGACGGTAGGTACATAAATATAATTTAGATAATTGAATTTCAAGTAATCTGTTATAATTTAATCAGATTACAATGTAATGTAATTACAATGTAGTTAATTACTTTTTAATTTAAATTGTACTTAATGAATTACATAGTTAAGCATGACAAACTATTAATACAATGTAATTAAATGAGTCCAACCTGAGCAAATACTAAATTCCTTTCTACCCCGACTTGTCATGATTCAAAATTTCGACTACTCTCATAACCAAAATATTACTGATAACTCGAATAGGCGCGTGTCATGTACGAGTATATAGCCGACGTTTTGCGCAAGTCTTTGCAAGTTTCGACGAAGTCGTGAACGGAATATTTCCGACTCGACTTGTCGAATTTTGTTTCGTTTCTGTATTATTTAAGCCTAAAAATATTTTTCTTTATAAGTTTGACTAAACAAGATATAAACACTTAGAAAATATGTGTATTAATAAAAATTAGTCCAAAATAAAAAAAAATTGAAAAAAAATATGATTTAAAAAAAATCGCTGATTTTTGATTTTTTTTTAAATCTTGATTCTTATCAACCATGCTGTATTCATTAACTTTTAGAATCAATAAAAGTTTCTATCAAAAGAAACTACATTTATTTTGTTACATGACAAGAAAGTCTATCTCTTTCCACAACAGACTTTAGATAGGTACCTGCTGCGTTAGACGTGTTGAATGAAAATGAAGGGTGGGATAAGCCTTACAACCCTTTCGCATTATTAAAAACAAGACTGATCATAAAATTGTGCTTTCGAATTTTCATGGAAAAAATTACTCTTTTCTTTTTAAAGGAAATTTCATCATTCAAAAATGCATGCAAAAATTCATACACCACACCACCATTACACGCATCCTGTCTTCAACACACAGTTATAATTTTATGCTAGTGCTCACCGAGCATTTTTTAAAACAATAACGACGCTATTAAAATAATAATCAAGATGCGAAGAAGTCAAAAGTTATGTTCCGCTCAATTCGAATCTGCCGGTCTTATACTGTAATTACGATGTTGTAATAAGGGGATGGTTAGAACAAAATAATAGGATTTGGCCGGGGGTGATTATGCGCGCCTCTGTAATCTCTATTACGGAGACCGAGGCTCTATTAACTGATCTCTGGCCGTACTTTGCCGATCTCAGACTCTGTCCCTCCGGAGTCGGTAAATAAATGCCTTTATATACTTTAGAAATGAAACGGAAGACAAGGTAATAAGTATTAATTTAGAAGCTTTATAGGAATAAGTTGAAAACACAAGCCATTTAGATTTGTTTAAACATTATATGTAGCGTGAACCCGACGGACAACAATTCTTATAATTCGATTCCCCAGAGTCAAACTTTATTATGTTACGGGAAAAGTCCGCAGTTGGGCAGCATCAGCATTGCCCAGACAATGTCCGCAATGCTGTGCAAGTTTGCTAAGGATTCTTTCTGTAACAAAAAAATTCCTTCAAGTGCAAGCTATACTTGCACAATTAGTGTTCCCTGCCATCAGTCTCACACATAACCTGAGCAAACCTCGGCCGCCCATCTGCCGCGCTACCTGAAACCGACGGCACGCCGTATCACATCGCGTATGCGCGGAGCTGAGTGGGCCAAATTAAAAATTTTGAAAAACGTGTAAGGGCAAAAGTTGTTCCTTACATCGTGAGAAATAGTTTTTGTCGAAAAACTTTTTCTGTAAAACCCATAGTTTAGCAGTTATAAGGCAATAAACAATTAAATTGTTTATAACTGCGCTAGAATTTTTCATTCCTGATAATTTTGGCTCAATCTACACCGAATTCCCAATGTTCATGATTTGTCTGAGCGATCCTTTTGGTGATGAGGGTGGGTGACAGCAATTTTTAAGCGCACAGAAAAAGCTGCTACGTTATTTTCAATAATAGTATTATTTTTGACCATTGTCACATTAGTTACATTAAAGTTAATATTGTCCTAACAAAACATTGAAATAACCAAAAAAAAAAATTTTTTATCAAACGAACAAGAACTACAATTTAAATAGAAAATCTAAAAATTAAGTAAACAATCCTT
Organism: Philopedon plagiatum; assembly: GCA_963971165.1. Taxonomy (NCBI): domain Eukaryota; kingdom Metazoa; phylum Arthropoda; class Insecta; order Coleoptera; family Curculionidae; genus Philopedon; species Philopedon plagiatum. The sequence continues at coordinate 23,097,758 of OZ020198.1, read as the reverse complement.
ATATTTAATAATATCAAATAATTAATAAAAAAATATTAATTCAATGGGTTTTATTGTTGGCTGAAATATTGCTTCTATTGTTCGCGGACACCCTTTGGAGAGGTTAAAGTTGTGCTGTTTGTATTTGTTCGTTGAATAGTCGTTTAAGTTTGCCGCCTGTTTGTTTATTGCGTTCAAGGTACGCCAAAAATTATAGATCTTCTGAAATTCTGGGGACAGGAGCAACTCATTTCAGTGATTTATGGTATTTAAATAAAACAAATCTAAAGAGCTTTTCAATAATAAAAGTTTACTGAAATCAATGATATATTTTGTATTGAATTTAGAATAGGGTATTACTGCATCAAATAATTGTTATTATATTTAAACGACCTATTAAAAACCAATAAAACGGTATATTTCAAGCAATCTTATTATAACCTATTGGTTAACAATAATAAACTAATCATTGAAAGAAACTGAATTTGTATTGTGCAATCCGGAATAGTGTGTTATCGAAGTGAATTGGTATTCAATTCAATATACGATCGTGTTTTTCTGTGCGGTTTCCCCTAAAAATGCATAAGAAATGCATCATATTATATTGTTGAATTCGTGCTTCAATAAGCTTTCATTTGACACCCTACACGATGCCCTTGAATTTTTTTTCCATTTCCCAATTTATCCCCTGAAATTAACCCCTAGAATTAAAAAAAACAAGAAAACCGCCTGTGGCAGACGGGCGGACACCGAAGTGGACGTTGCCCGCAATATCAACAATGTCCACTCTGACGGCTTAGTCTATATTGGGCAAAATGTAATCTAATTAAAAATCACCACTTACAATAATTAACCAAGAAATGGGTAATCAACTTACTTTGTAACAGATTACTGGATTAATCCCTGGTGATAATTACGTAAATTAATCGATTAAAGTGTAATGCGATTAAACTGTAACCTAATTACATGGTAACATGTGTAGTCAATGGGTACTTTTATTTTGGGGAACAATATGCGACACATAAAGGCTTAAAATATTATGGATGAACAATCCACAAAGAAATACTTAACATACCTACTTACTCTTTGGTCGGTTTTAATTAGATAATTAAATATTAAATAACTTGTTATAATGTAATTATGTCACAATGTAATGTAATTACAAAGTAATCAGTTTAAATAATACATATTTAATAGATTATAATATGTAACTACGCATAAGTAATTACGATTACAATTGTAATTAGATTATTAATCAAATTAGATTATAAATAGATTTTGCCCAACACTGCCCGTAATAGAGTAATTTTACTGTTTCAGCTATTAGATGGTCAAAATTCATGGGTGTTAAATTGAAAACTTTTGCTTCGAAATACTCTACAGACAGACAGAAATCCATAGGTGTTAAATCTGGATTATGGGTGGTTAGGGAATATTCCTTCAGTTAGAAACTATTTTCCAGACAGCTAATGACTTCCACAGACATGTGTGAAGTATGGGCTGTTGTGGCGTGAAAAAAGACATCTTAACAATGTAATTTGTCATAAACAAATCGAGGAAAACATTTCCGCACACACGATATTACGCTTTTCAAAAATAAACTTATACATGCCGAAAAAGCTATCAAAGACGAGTCGATAAGGTAAAAAAAACCTTCGGTAGCAATAATTATGTGAATTGGGTATCGGCTGAATTTTTAAGCAATTTGCGACACGAAAACACTCTCCGAAATGGACTCCGAAGACCAGGAGATAATTCTTTGCCTGTCGGGTCGGCCGACCGTCCGCCGCGTTCGCTCTGTGGTACTCCTAGGAAATAACACAATTGCAGTAAATAATCAATAATTGAGGAGAATTGAGGTAAAGCTAAAGAGCAATGATTATATACGGGGACAACAGACGTGGGATCGGTTTATCAGTGGCGTAAACTTGTATTGCAATAAATAAGTTTTCTTTGAGCATTCAAGGAATTTCGCACTCGGGGATTTAAAAAACCGATTATAAAGAACAGTAAGGTTTATTAATCGCAATTTTAAAAATGTTAAAAAAGACTTTTTAATGTAAATTTAAACCTGCGGAATATTTTACGGATTAATGAAAACTGCATCAATAATCATTTAGTTGTTTTGAAAAATAGCTCAGATTTCTATTTATACGATCTATAGTGACACTGCATGCCCCCATAGTACATTAGTTCCGATCTATGCAATTGTTCACGGTGTGGCTAGACCATAGAGAAAATATATAATAGAGAAATAGTGTCATTTGCGAATGCGGCAAATTTACCAAGCTGAATCCGTAAACAAAGACGGTCTTCTGCGGGCTTGCGCCTTGTCGAACGTTTGCCTTGTGATAGACAGGACCGTACTTCAAAATTTATTTCACATGACGTGAATCTTTTATCGAGTAATAAATGCTAAATATATTACTTGTAATTATTCTTTTTATTAATGATAAAAATGTAACCATTAGTGAGATTTTAACAAAAAGTGTATAGTTTGTTGGCTTAAATCTGAGTTTTCTTGCTATACAAAACTGTCGATAATTCCTCGAAAATAGCTCAGTTTATATATATATACAGTGCGTCTCTTTAATGCCCCCCTCTTAATTTTTTAAACGTTACATTTACAAAATTGAAAGTTGAAATAAAATATAAACATAGTATTCTAAACAATAGAAATAAAATATACAACTGTTTTAAGAAGTAAAATAGTAAATAAAAAAATTACCAAAACTATGTGTATATTTTATTGGATTGGCATCCCATCCTGTATAATTATTGAACAAACCAAGTTCTATGGTAAGATGTAAATATTTTTACACCTATTTACAGTGTGTGCACTTGATACTTTGGTGAAAGCGCTACTTACTTAAGGCCCCATGTCAATCTAATCCACTGATATCTTAGCGATCCTTTGGCGAAAGCGCTTTTTTCTTTCGTCATCCCTTTTAAAATACTCCCCTCTACCCTAATCCACTAGTATTTTTAGTGCCCCTTTGGCGAAAGCGCAAATATGCCTTTTGGACACTCACCCTTCTAATCCACTGATATCTTAGGGATCCTTTGGCGAAAGCGCTTTTTTCTTTCGCCATCCCTTTTCAAATACTCCCCTCTACCCTAATCCACTAAGTATTTTTAGTGGCCCTTTGGCGAAAGCGCAAATATGCCTTTTGGACACTCACTCACCCTTATGCAATATAGGGGAAGGAGGCATTGACACTATATATGACCTTCTTACACCATCTTACCCCTTATACAATGCCCTAATACACACACACCCCATCAGTGCCTTTCTGACACCTTGACCACACTCAATATACGTCACTGACAAATATTTCTACTTCTCCGTGTGTGTATTCACTTCAACACCGGAGTGCATTTAAGATAAATTATATTTTTTACCTCCTATTCTTTCACATATTGATATAATTTAAATTTGGAATTAAACTATATTTATGCACTACTTGTAAGAAATAGACTACGAAATAATTCCTTATATTTAAAAGTTGGATACATAATTGGCGAAACATATGAAAATGTCTGTAACACTTTGTAAAGACTATTTTTGTATGGAAATAACAAGGTTCAGAGGTTCGCTATATTCGCCACCCCAACCAAAAATACCATAACATACAAATGACTGAGATTTTTTCGGCCCGGTTCTGTTCGCCGCGTTGCGTCATTGAGTTCAACAACCACTTTTACGAGACGTCCCGAGTGCGCATGCCTCGAGAGGGCCGTCGTTTAAAAATCTGACTGGCGCCCAATGCGCACAAACGCACTTTTTCGCCCATACATTGGACGGATTCAGCTGGTGTCGCGAATACGTTGTGATGGTCTAAATATATCTTGTCTATGGGCTAGACTAGGTTTAACCCAAAGGTCTTCCCAGTTCCATTCTTTTTTTCAGAATGTGTTAAAGTGGTGTGGCCTAAACAATTTAAGCCCAAAATGAAAATCCCATATCAATAGTTTAAAAAGAAAACGAAATTTTAGCAAAGTCTTTTTAAGTTAAGCGACTTTATTTTATGAAAAAAAGTAGAATCAAAACTTTTTAAGCCGTATAATCTTATTTTAAGTCATGGAAACAATACCTTCTTAGTGAAAATATTTAATATTTTTAAATGGCCTTGATAATCCTGAAAAATCGAGACAAAATTAGTTTTTCCTCACTTTTTGGAACATATCTCTTAAATGGGACTTTCAAATACGATGGTTTATGAATTCATTTTAAAGATAATGCAATTATCTACAAAGCCAAAAAAAATTGCCTCTCTATATACATCTGTTCAAAAGATATAGGTAATAAAAGGTTGAAAAATTCGAACGAAAAAAGATGGTATCAGAATGTTGTAATATATCTTAATAATAATAAGTTATGTTTAAAAATGTTCATCATTTTCCGACTTAATTTGAAGCAAAATTTCAAAAAAAAAAAATCTTTTATCTGGAATAAAACCAAAAATAGGATCGTCGGAAACTGAATGTCCGCGCCGACGAGACGGTGTTGACAGAGCCACCCGCATAGAGCGCTGACGAAAGGCATTTAATAGCTGTATTATAAGGTTTCTTCCGAGTTTTACTTACAATAAAATTGATTCCTTTTAATATAATTTCTTTTAAATGAATTATTTTCAATGTATCATGTTTTCCTTTGATATAGAATGACACATTGAAAATAATTCATTTAAAGGAAATTAAATTGAAAGGAATTAATTTTAAATTTTCACAAAGTAAGTAAAATTCGAAAAAAAACTATAATACAGCTATTAAATGCATTTCGTCAGCGCTCTACGCGCTTGGCACTGTCAACACAGTCGCCTCGGCACGGACATACACTTTCCGACGATCCTACCACAGGCAATATAACTATATCCTACATATCTTTGGTTTTATTCCAGATAAACGATAAATTTCTTTATTCTGCTTGAAATTGTGACAACTTTTTGAAAATGATGAACAGTTTTGACCATAACTTATAATTATTAAGATATATCACAACATTCTGATACCATCTTTTTTCGTTCGAATTTTTCAACCTTTTATTACCTATATCTTTTGAACAGATGTATATAGAGAGGCAATTTTTTTTGGCTTTGTAGATAATTGCATTATCTTTAAAATGAATTCATAAACCATCGTATTTGAAAGTACCATTTAAGAGATATGTTCCAAAAAGTGACGAAAAACTCATTTTGTCATCTTTTTTTGTGGATATTAAATATTTTTACTAAGAAGATTTTGTTTCTAGGACTTAAAAGAAGATTATACACTTTAAAAAGTTTTGATACTACACTTTTTCATAAAATAAAGCCGCTTAACCTAACAAAAATTGGTAAAATCAAGTTATCTTTTCAAACCATTGATCTAGGATTTTCATTTTGGGCTTCAATTACTTAGGCCATACCACTTTAACACAATCTGAAAAAAAAATGGAGGTGGGAAGACCTTTGAGTTAAACTTAGTCAAGGCACACTGTGTATTCTTGTTAAAAGGTGTCAATCTACATGTTAACGTAAAGCTTAACCTAAAGTCGAACAGGTTTGTTTTTCTCGGAAACAGTCAAAAGGGGACCAATCGAATTTTTTGGGTTGATCAGCCAGTAGTGCAACTAGCTTCGGTTAAAAATGCAGCTATACAGGATGTTTCGTTTGGGAGCTATTAAACGTCAAAGTAGAAATTTCCGCGGTTTCCGTTGACATCGTGTACAGGTCGCAAAAGTGAATTAAATTGCTGTAAATCTTCGGAGGTTGTAGAGGACCCGGAGCTTCAGACCTCTCTTGAAACTGGTGAGGATCGTAAAATCAAATAATTCTTTTGAGTTTTTTTAGGTCGAAAAATGCCATTTGCAGCCCCCTCTTTGGTACCTAATAACTCGAAAACTAAACGTCGCCGACGGATCGAAAAACGGATTCATAAGTAAAACTTTAAAATCTCAGATACTTTCTTTTTGCAATACATTTACCTTAAACTAAAATCACTGGAAAATGGATATATTTGGAAAAACTGGAAATTTCGATTCTTGACCCAAATATTTCACGGATTCTTTTTGTGGGATCAAAATTCGTCCCCTGTCTCACGAACTGTCGTATCTCATTTTTTTTGAAATTTGAGATAAGTGGCCAAGACATATATTTTTGCATGAACTTTACTCTGACGAAGTGTCGTATCTCAGTCTATATTAATTTTCGAGATACGTCATTTAAAATATAGGGCGTATACCAAAAAACCAGATTTTAAAGTCTCACGAACTGTCGTAAGTCGAGTTACGACGCTTCGTGAGATTTCCGTTTGCAGCGAGCACCGAGTATTATAACATATCGAACACGTTTAAACGCTTCTTATTCGTTTGCTGTTTTGTGCTCTCCATTTCGCTTGTGAGTTTTTGTGTTAAGTTTAATATAGGTACATTACATTAGTGCACTATGGACGTTTTAGTGTTGTGGGACGATGGGACAAAAAATGTTATTAGTTCAACAGAACTTATATACAGTGCAAAGCTAAAAGTAGGAGTTGAGGTTAGAATGAATTATGATAACATTGTATACTATGGCAAGATAATAGCAACAGAAGAAGACAACTCGACTGAAAGTGATGTAGAGTCTCTCGAAAATGTGCCACTAGCACATTTGCAAAAAACTAAACACTATTCCGCCAAAGATGATATCTATTCTTCCGAAGACGACCTCCCATTAATTAGAATTGTAAAACCCAATGCCAGAAATGTAAACAATCCAGACTCAGATCCGAATTTTACTCGAGTTTGTGAAGCCCCTGAATGTAAACAAGAAATATTTAGTTCCTGTCACAAATGCTGGAAATTACTTTGTTATGACCACTTTATAGCTGAAAATGATAATTGCCTACAACATTGCGGGACAGTTTCTCAGAAAGTAACAAGTAAGTACCCTAGTTTCTGACAATTATACAATTGAAGGTACTATAATTAATTTTATTTATTAAAGTAAAGTAAATAGAAAATAACAATCTGAACATTTTTTTTATAGCTGACGACAATAAGAAGCAAGTCTTTCAAAATACATCAAGTACATCGGTTCCTGAAGATTACACTGTTGAAGGTAAAGAGATTATTTTAGTTTTATTTAGGTGAAAAAAAGGATAAAAACTGTGCCTACTATGTAACTGAAAGTAAAAAGGACCAACTTGTGCAACTCTGTTGTAGAAATGAATTTATCTGTAAAATATTGTCCTTTGTTTTCATTTAAAGGTCAATTACGTTTATGTACCCAAATTTTACTATATTTTCATTAGCATAGTAATTTTTGTTTTTTAGGCAGTGCTCGAGAAGGGCATTATGAAAAAGTTAAACGAAGGAATAAACAGAAAGTTGCCAAAGCGTTGAGAAATTCCGGCAAAGCATACGTATCCGTAAAAACAAATAAAACAGTTCCTGCTAAGTACATCAAAGCTAGATGCAACAGTGAAAATTGTAAGAAATTGGGAAGGTCATGTTACAGTATAACTGACGAACAACAAAAAGTAATTTTTGAGTCGTATTACGCTTTAGCAGATATAAACAAACAAAGAGAGTTTATAATAAGGCACGTTAAAACAGAAAGTGTAAAACAGAAAACGACAAAATGTGCCAACTCTCGTAGAAAACGAACATTTCATTACTATCTATCAGTCAAGGGTGAAAGTATTTCGGTTTGTAAAGTATTGTTTTTAAGTACTCTGGCAATAAATGAACGTACAGTAAGAACAGCTCTTGCAAAGATCAATGAATTTGGCATAAATGAAAGCGATAAACGTGGTGGCAGACAGTCTAAAAATATCATTGATCGTGATGCAAAAATTAGATTTGAAATTTCAAAGCACATTGACAGGTTTCCTAAAGTAGAATCACACCTACTGCCGAACTAAAACCACAAAGGAATACCTTCATCAGGACTTGACTGTTCCCAAAATGCACGATATGTTTTTAAAAACATTAACTGCAAATGATTTTCAGCCATGTTTGTCAACATATCAAAGGGTATTTAGACAGAGGAATTTGTCCTTTCACACCCCAAAAAAGAACCAATGCTCTTTGTGCACAACATACAAGGAGGGATCAGAGAATACTAAATTGGAACTAAAAGACCGATACCAAAAACATTTACAAGAAAAAAATAAAGTACGGCAATTAAAAGAGGAGAGTAAATCTGCGGCCGTTGATGATAAAACATTTTTATGTGCCTCCTTTGACTTACAGCAAGTAATCTACTTGCCACAAAGTAACGAAAATGCAATATTTTATAAACGACGTTTGGCTAATTTTAATTTTACGTTCTATAATATTGGAAATAAAGACTGTTTTTGTTACACGTGGCACGAGGGCATAAGCAAACGAGGTTCTAGCGAAATCGCAACTTGTGTATACCAAGCATTACAATTTTATGATAACCAGGGAATAAAGACAGTATCTATGTACTCGGATGGCTGCGGTGGCCAAAATAAAAATTCAATTATGGCCACCATGTTATTGTATTTTGTTTCTAGAAGCACTTGCATCAATGAAATCAGTTTACGATTTTTTGAGTCGTTCCATGGGCAAAATGAGGGCGACTCTGCCCATAGCGCCATTTCGCGTGCGATAAAGAAAGCTGGTAATCTCTTTATACCATCTCAGTTGAGTCCTGTATTTCACTTGGCAAGACGACAACATCCCTATCTTGTTCATTGTCTAAGGCACGATGACTTCTTGGATTTTAAAGAACTGTCCAAAAAATTGCGGTTGCTATCAGTTAAGTTAGCAGATAGTGGAGAAGCAGTAAAGTGGACCGAGATAATGGAATTTAAAGTTGGAAAGCAGAAACCAAATCAAATATTATTTAAAACAAGCCATCTCCAGAAAGACTATAAAGTTTTGTCATTAAAACGACAGAAAAATGATATCAGAGACCTGACACCTCTTCGCCTAAATTCGGAGCCAAACAAGATATCTAGCGAAAAGTATACAGACCTCTGTAGTCTGTGTGGAGGAAACACACCTGTTGTAAAGCTAACTGAACACCAGGATTTTTACAGACTCTTACCACATACATAAAAGTTATTTGAAACTTAACATTTATATATTATGTATAGATATTTTTATTTTGTTGTCCAATAACTGAATATTTAAGTTTCTTAATAATAAAAATGAAAAATATCCTTTGGCCCCTTTTTATTGTTGTAATCAACAAAAATATTTGTGTAATGTGACAGTTTGCTTGACGTATCTAGCAAAAAAAAAGGAATATTTACAGAAATTTGGTCTCACGAAGTGACGTAACTAATTGTTTTTTCAAATTTTAACCTACCTTTCAAATATATTAATTTTTTTGTGTGTGCAAAATTGTAGAATATCTGTTAAAACATTATCAAATGCGAAAAAATTTGCCTGAATTTATTAATAGTCTTGCAATGATTGATTAAATGTCATTAAAAACTTAAAATCGCGCCTCCTGTAAAACTAGGAAAACTGAGTTACGACAGTTCGTGAGATAGGGGACGAATTGTTCAAATTAAAATCACATACGTCGAAATACATGATATCCATATAGGGAGCAATCGCCGATTAAATTTAGATTTTTTGACTTTTTTGCCCTCGACATCGGTACCTTTTAATAACCCTGTATTTTTCCGATCTTATTTTTTCCCAATTTTCAACACTATCTTATAAAGGGATAATCACACTTTAAAATAAATACCGAATGGGTCCTCCAGGACCGTATTTAAGGGGTAAAAACATAATTTTCTTGATTTTTTCCGACAAATCCTATTTTTAACCGACATTATTCCACACTATTTTCCTTATTAAGTGATTCTTTTTGGGTTTATTTTATCCGTCAATTATCTCAGGATACCTCCCACTAATTTAAATCGCTTATTTTTTCGTTAAAGTTATAAATAAATAGGTTTATTTGCATCGTGGACATCTAAAAGTTGAAAATATTTGAATTTTCGAATTTTCGAAGATTGCCATAAAAGCAAAGAATTGCAATTTATTTACTTGAAATTATTAAGATATGATGTGTCAAAATTTTGGAAAAATGTTAGTTTTTGTTGCAAAATTGAAAGGTTAACATAATGGATAACAGCAACAGTCATAAACATTCAATTTATGTAGAGAATATAAAAAAAAACATATTTCAGATTTATTTGGGTTATATGCATATTGCACATTCCCTATTGAAAGAAAGTCTTCGGTATGCTGTCGGACCATAGAATAGCGCGAGGTTTGTAAATCATGGTCAGACCTGCAATGATGTATGGAGCGGAAACATCCCAAGTAGCATTTTTAGACACATTTTGGTAAATGTATCGAAGCCACTGTTTCTGTTTCCGACACAAATTGGAAACTGTTGGCAACAAATATCGAAATATTTTCGAAACGTATACATTTTAAACGGCGCATTTGCACGTGTTTCCAAGTGGTTGGTACTAGCTGTGACTTTCGCTGTTTCGACACACAATCGAAACTTTTATCGAAAATGTTTCCGAAATGTTTCGAAAATGTTTCTAAACTGATACATCAAATGTGTTTATTCAAGAGTGACAAGTGACAGTTCAACATCTTATAGAGGGCGCTGTACTGTTGGAGCATGGGCAAAACCAGCGCAAACATTTTGGTAAAATTGTTTCCAACAGTGGCTGATATTTGTATTTGAATATGTCATAATGGACAAAATAAAGAAACACCAATATGAAGACAAAATAATTTCGCCATCATGAATTTGTCACAACTCTATTTTCTATTGGTTATGGTAGATTTATTTTATAGTTATTGCAAAAGAGAACCAAAAATCATTGTCGAAATAAATTTTATTGTGCAATTTAGTAATTTAGCTTTATATATTTCACGAGCTCTCCATTTATTTGCATTTACAGAAAAAATAATACTTTGTAAAAAAATTAAATTAAAAATATTTTTATAATTTTACTTTTTTCTTTTTGAAATTGAATTAGCTAGTAAAAGGGAACTAATCTAACAGCTTCTTGGCTTTTCGAAAAATGCAGGAATTTAATTAACACCAATTTTAACAAGATACCATTCATTTGTCAAAATGGCCGCCAAAAAGCGAGAAATTATTCGGGCCTAAAATGGAGTCAACACACAATTTCTAGTATTTGGTTTCTATAATGTTTCATACATCTTGTAGCTATAATTAATAGAAAATGTGTCGAAACAGATACACTGTTTCGATAATGTATCGAAAATGTGCGGAACAAACTCAACACTGCCAAATCATAACCTAAAACCAAAACCTACAGAAATAGTTCAGATCATTAATATTTTCTATTAAACAAAAAGAACGGAAAATAAAAATGTACTCAGTACCCAAGGGAATCCAAGGGAAAATCGTCCTTACCGATGTCGATGGGACATCACTAATAATTAGAAAATCAGACTGTGGTTTTACTTTTCCTTTTCAAATTCTTTCTTTTTCCTTTTTAGTGGCTTGTAAAACTTTGAAAAATGTTTATACTGTTGTTTTCTTCCCATATGTTGAAAAAAATAAACGTAAAATGGTTAAACAGGTGATTCAAAAAACCAAAGTAAACAAAATGTAAAAATTATAGGTTATTTAGATAATTTGTTCCAAAGAGGTCGTAGTGTGTATGTTTTTCGAAGTTTCGAAAATTATTTTCTTCACAAGTTTCGTAAATGAATGAATATCATTGTTTGGTAAGTATTTCGAAACAGAAAAATACAAATTTGTTTCGATTAGCTTAATTCGAAAATGTGTCGCTACATTTTGGGAACGCGTGTGTCTTACCACAACTTTTAATTTTATCTAAAAATGTTTCGAAACATATACACTTCCGCGTGTCGAAAATGTATGGACACTGTGGTTTGTAAAACATTTCGAAACAAACAGTTCTTAAGTGTTTCAAGTAACTAAATTCGAAAATGTGTCGCAAAAGTTTCGGAACATATGTGTCTGGACACAATTTTATAATTTGAATCGAAAATGTTTCGAAACGTTTCGCAGCAAAGAATTTGTGTCCAATTTGTGTCTAAATATGCTACTTGGGATGGCCAATAAAGAAAATGCATGAAAGGATATTAGATAGAGAAACAATAATAAATGATGACAAAAAAAGTTTAAACTTAAAAACTTATTTCTCGTCTTCACATCTTAAGCAACAAAGTCCGGCCCTATAATGTACAGGTATAATTAACACAAATTAATTAAAAAAGCTTTTTATACCAACCTCCAGTTTACACTATAATTTTACCGTGTAATTTGCACAGGAGCTGGCAGGCACAGAAAATAAATTGGCAGAAAAAATGCAACACTATTTTAATTTAATTTGCAGGTGCCACTGTACTTTTTAATTATGTATAAAGAAACATTAAGATCTACGCTCACTAAGCATCAAATCAGATAATTGTCTATGCAATCTTTCACTTTTACACTCTACAAAATAAAAATAGATTTTTATAAAAGGCATTTTGCGGTTTGTATAGATATGCTTAAAAATAACAATGTCTTAGTTTAAATTTAAAGATCTCTAAAAATGAATTAAACGTCTAACAGAAATACGCGTCATCATGTCAGGCAAACAAACAGTCCTCAAATTGGAAATGAGTCGCATTATTTCAAATTAACTGTTGCTTCCAGCTGGAATTAACACCAAGTAACACTAATAGTCAGGTAAGAAAGAATTCAAAAAAAATTTGAAATCATTAGTACCTTTTAATTAAAGTAACACTAACAGTCAGTTAAGCCAGAAACACTTACTTTATTCAAAAAAATTTTGAAATCATTAGTTGCCGGAAGTACCGTTTAATTAAAGTAACACTAACGGTCTTAAGTAAAAAACGCTTACTTTATTGCAAAATATTTTGAAATTACTCGTTACTGGAAGTAGCACGAAATTAAAGTAACACTGACAGTCAGTTAAGGCAGAAACACTTACTTTACTCAAAAATCTTTTGAAAGGACTTGCTGCAGGAAGTAGCACGTAATGTAAATAAATACTAACAGTTAGTTAAAAAATATTCACTACTTTAGTCAAAAATATTTTGAAATGAGTATTTGCAGAAAGTAGCACGTAATGTAAATAAACACTAACAACAGTTAGTTTAGTAAAAAACAGTTATTTTATTGAAAAATATTTTGAAATTACTCGTTGCTGGAAGTAGCATGAAATTAAAGTAACACTAACAGTCAGTTAAGTAAAAAATCCTTACTTTATTGAAAAATATTTTGAATTTACTCGTTACTGGAAGTAGCATGAAATTAAAGTACCACTAACAGTCAGTTAAGGCAGAACCACTTACTTTATTTAAAAATCTTGTGAAAAGGCATGCGGCAGGAAGTAGCACGTAATGTAAATTAATACTAGCAGTCAGTCAAAAAAATCACTACTTTGGTCAAAAATCTTTTGAAATGACTATTTGCAGAGTCTAGGACGTAATGTAAATAAACACTAATAACAGTTAGTTAAGAAAGAAACTCTTTCTTAACTGACAAACATCTTCTGTAATCATTACTTGCTGGAAGTATGGTTTAATTAAAGTAACACTAAAAGTCAGTTAAGTAAAAAAAAAACCCTAACTTTATTAAAAAATATTTTGGAATTACTCGTTAGTAGAAGTAGCACGAAATTAAAGTAACACTACCAGTCAATTAAGGCAAAAACACTTACTTTATTTAAAAATCTTTTGACATGAATAATATTATTGAAAATATTTTGAAATTACTCGTTACTGGAAGCAGCACGTAATTAAAGTAACACTAACGGTCACTTAATGAAGAAAAGCTTTATTTAAAAATCTAGGGAAATGACTTGTTCCAGGAAGTAGCTCGTACTGTAAATTAATACTAACTAAACAGTCAGTCAAGAAAAAACACTATTTTATTCAAAAATCCTTTGAAATTTCTTTTTGCAGAAAGTAGCACGTAATGTAAAGTACCACTACTAGTCAGTTAAGAAAGAAACCATTACTTTATTTTAAAATCTTTTGGAATCATTCGTTGTTGGAAGTTGAAAGTAGCATGTAATTAAAGTAACCCTAACAGTCAGTTAAGGAAAAAACTCTTACTTTATTCAAAAATCTTGAGAAATGACTTGTTGAAGGAAGCAGCACCTACTGTACAGTAACACTAACAGTCAGTTAAGAAGGAAACCTTTAACTGTGAAAGACTTTCGCGGCCATAAAAAACCTTGTTGGAATATGACTTGCTGCAGGAAGTGGCGCGTAATGCAAAAATAGCTTTTAGTTAAAGTAACACTAACAGGCAGTTAAAAAAGACACCTTTTCGAATAACTATTCAAAAATCCTTTAGAATGACTTGGCGCAGGAAGTCAAATAGTAGCGTGCAATGTAAAGTAACATTAACAGTCAGTTAAGAAAGAAACCTTTCATTAAAAATCGTTTGGAATGACTTGCTGAGGGAAGTAGCACGTAATGCAAAGAAACACTAAGTCACTAAGAAAGAAACCCCTACTTAGCACTTATTGTAAAGTAACACTAACAGTCAGTTAAGAAAGAACCCCTTTTTTATTCAAAAGTTTTTGAAATAAGTATAGTAAGAGAGACCGCACTTATTTCCATCTATCTTATATTTTGCAAAGTGGGCATCAGAGGCGTGTTATGGATTATTCTGTATTCTTATGATGAAAATAGCGGTGCTGAATGAACTGTCAACGCTGCCCGATTTTCGCTTTGGCCAAATCAGAATCGAAATAAAATCCGTCCCATCAACATGGGCGCGTTCTTTTTCACACCAGAAATTCACCTGGTGGAGCCGTGATGCAACCAGACTTTCAACAAACTGTTCTTTTATTTGTGATGGATGAATGATGCCCCATCAAAACGCGTTCTTAAATGACTGGTGGATATCCGATTGATTACACGTGATGCGACCAGCCTTTCACCATAAACAGAATGTGGTATTTTCTGGCTTATGCGTTTGATGGAAAACATAACCTTAAAAATTCATTAAAGTCGCTTGATGTAAATTTTGTTTATAACAATGTTACATACAGTAAAAATGGGCCCAGCTGAAACAGAATAAGTCTTGGCTCGGCTCGGACTATGGACTATAAGAACAGTACAGGTTATGTTTAAAACTAAAAACCAAAACATCCAACAACTCGTTCTTAAATTACCCCTACGACGAGTACACTGTAAATACACTAAACAGTGACGTCACAGACATCAGGTTTCTACCAAAAATCCCTCAGACGCAATCTGGTGAAATCCACCAGAAAATCCTGGTGTAAAAAAAACGCACCCTCTGCTAAGAGATGCATTGCGAGTATCTCTCCGATGTTGCCCAATGTAGAATATGGTCAGATTGTAGCGTGATGACAGTGCAGACGAACTGGGATGTTCGGAATTTGATTCAGATAGCTAATCGCAATTTTTTTGGAAGTGGCTCCGCTGCCGGCGCCGGTTCCAGAAATGTTGATGCATGGATACCGGCGCCGGCACCCGAGTACAAAATTTCTCGGGTGCCTAAAATAAAAATAGTTGCGCCTTTTAAATAATATGTAAACATTGTGTTGTTTTAATTTTGCGTAAAACTATAAAACATGAAAGTAGGTGATCAATTTTCTTCATATGAAAATTTAAATTGCGTTTGTGGTGGACTACAAGAAAACCACAATTAGTTTTAGTTGCGTAATAGCAGAACAATTGACAATCAAAGACAACGAAATCCTAATAATGTGGTGGATATTAATCCGGCTCTGAAATACTATTATCTGCGGTTAGCCTGTGTTAAAGATGGAAGACCGTTCAAGACAAAAAATGAAAAGTCAACAAGGAAGTGTTCCACGTATAAGCAAGACTGCCAGGCTAGCATTTTCTTGAAAGTAAATGAACATAAACAATTTCTATGCATCATGGAGCTTGAACAAGATCAAGATCATACTTTATCCAAAGCTTATTTCAATTCTCTGGCAAAACAAAGACTAAATTTGCCAGAAAATGTCAAACTTGAGTACTCAAGAATAATATTTGTAATATTTTTGAAGCAAGATTTAAGTTTCGTTAAAGTTTACACTATAGTAAATTATTGGTTTTTGATTGAATTAAGGTATTTTGATATTAATTTTCTAATGTTGCCGGCTGCCAGTGCCGGCACCCAGCAAGATTACCGTTAGGGCTGCCGGCGCCGGCATCCCTGATGGCTGCCGGCGCCGGCAGCGGAGTCACTTCCAATTTTTTTATTTAGCTAACAGTAATTTTTTTTATTTTGAATTATAAGATGCTTATATTTATAAAGTTATGGTGATATTACTGATATTTAAACAAAATTTGTACATAGGGTAAATGTTGGGGAGATGCCGCGTGGGATATACGCCACAGGTCACGTGGTACGCGTGTTGGTATACCTACAAGATTTTGGCAACAGTGACATCGGACGTCTGCTGGCTAGTAAGCGTTGTGTATGCGGTCGGTGGGGTTTTCCGTTGTCTTTTGAGCTCGTAATTTAACAATTAAAACGGTAAATATTTTCATTTAGTACTGGGACATCGACTCGATACATCGATGTTAACATCGAAAGCAGGCATCGATGTCGATAAAACATCGATGTATATTACTTTCGAAAAGAATTTTTTTAAATTAAGATTGGGAAGACGAATCACATTCTTTTTATTTTTTGACATTTTGTATATTTGATATCAACTGCGATAACGTTAAAACCGCTTTTATGCGTGCAAGAACTTTTTTAATTTTAATTTTAAAAGCCTCCTTTAAAGGGACTACGCCACTGGTATATCGATTTTCAGCAACTAAGACAGGAATATTTTAAAACGAGACAGAGCACGCGTGATGTCTTCATACCTACAGCGCTCGTGGCTTTTTCTGGCTCGATTCTAACGTTAGTTGCAGGCAACAACACGTAATGTAGAGCAACACTAAGAGTCAGTTAGGAGAGAAACCCTTACTTTCCTCAAAAACCTTTTGAAATTAGTTAGACCGAAATTCAATCGTGTAAAGTACAATGACGTTGGTGCCGGCGGAGGGAAAACTTTTAGTTAACCACTGGTTGTTAATGAAGTCATACGAGGCTCGAGAGAGACGGCGATGCAAGAATCTTTCTGCCGGCACCAACGTCATTGTACTTTACGATTGAATTTGGGTCTACTGTAGGAACTAGAGCGTAATATAAAATAGGAAGTGACTCCGCTGCCGGCGCCGGCAGCCGTCATGGATGCCGGCGCCGGCTGCCATCATGGATGCCGGCGCCGGCAACCGCGCTGGTTGCCGAGGAAATGGCTCCGTTGCCGGCGCCGGCAGCCATCATGGATGCCGGCAGCATTAGAAAATTAGTGTCAAAATAAGATGAGAATCAAAATACCTTAATTCAATCAAAAAAATAATAATTTATTATAGTGTAAACTTTAACGAAACTTAAATCTTCCTACAAAAATATAACAATTGGTATTATTCTGCGAATTTAAGGGCAGAGATAAGAAAAATAAAGCCATATAATATACCTCCAATAAGAGTGTTCAATTTGTCTGATATCAATTTGATTGGAATTCTTGTCTTCTATGGACATATTGCCATTTTTTGAGGTAGAAATAACTAGCAGAGCATATGGATCTGTAACTCTGTGTCTCTGTTTTGCTAGAAAATTGAAATAAGCTTTGGATGAAGTATGATTGTGATTTCGTTCAATCCCCAGGATGCATAGAAATTGTTTACACTTTTACACTCACTTACTTTCAAGAAAATGCTAGCCTGGCAGCCTTTCTTACACGTGGAACACTTCCTTGTTGACTTTTTATTTTTTGTCTTGAATGGTCTTCCACCTTTAACATAGGCTAACCGCAGGTAATAGTATTTCTGCTATCACGCAACCAAAACTCATTGTTTGTGGCTTTCTTGTATTCCACCAAAACACAATTAAAATTTTCATATGAAGAAAATTTATCACACACTCATATTTTATAGTTTTTACGCAAAATTAAAACAACACAATGTTTACATATCATTTAAAATACGTAACTATAATTATTTTAGGTTAGAACTGCCGGCATTCCGTTTTGGCCATATCTGAACCGGCGCCGGCATCCGAGAAATTGTCCCCGGGTGCCGGCGCCGGTATCCATGCATCAACATTTTGGGAACCGGCGCCGGCTGCGAAGTCACTTCCTATAAAATAATACAAACAGTCAGTTAGGACAGAAACCCTCAATCTAAATAAATAAAATATAGGGGTGGCTTTAAGTATGCCCCAAAAAAAGGATTTTGCGAAAGTCGACATCTCAACTAGGGTTTATTAAAATTCGAAATCAAATGAATTCTCTCCCATCAATGGGAAATAGGGGTTTAGGGTGATTCTTAGAGCTCTTGTTTGGGCTCAATAAATGCACATATTACAGTGCATTTATTTGACTAGAACCTTACTTCTATAAGATCAACAGTGATTCAGCAATAAACTTGAACACCCAAATAGGCATTGTGTTATTTCATATTAAATTTATAAGCATTGAAGTGCTTACATACTGCAAGCTGACTTACTATAAACAATAAAGGACCAAAATTATACCGTAAAAGCTTTAAAATATTTTATGGGATTTTAGTTAAGAACCGTAAACACATTAAAAAACTTATTTTAGATGAAACAGTACCAAAAAAAGCAGGAACAATATGTTATGTCCAATTCATTAAAATCCTTTTATCTCGGATTTGTTGAGGTCATTGCCGCGGAATATTTTTAAAGTTTTTTTGAGGAATTCTGCACAATTTTATAAAAAGAAACACAAAAGGTTGCGCAATGAAAGAATTCGGCAAACATAAGGCTTTTGGTTATTTAAAAACATACTGGATTAGTAGTCGAAAAATTCATAGAAAGAGTAAAACAAAAAAGGTAAACGTGGTCGGTAGGAATTTGAAAAGAATGAAGAAACAACAAAAAGTAATTAAAATTTTACAGAAAAATATAAGTCTGCACCAAGTGAGTCAGGTGTCGGCGCTCGCATTGGTTTTAAATTTATCGACATTTGGTGTCAAGTCAAGAATTCCTCTTCATCTTCCTGGTTTAGAGAAGATTGCACCAATTCTCTGCCCACTAGGAACGAGGAAAGAAGAAGAGGCGAAAGGCGTCCTTGCGGGCGGAGGCGAGGCAAGCGGGGCGCGGCGCAGCAGCGTGGGAACGGCGCGTCCCGTGCCCCGCGACGCCCGCGGCTAGTCACGACTGCTCGGAAACACGACCGCCAATCCGCTGATCCACCGGTGAGGCGTATGAACTATGATTTCGGATTTTTAGAGATCTAAAAGAACGGTAAAGTACCTTTTTAAGCTTACGTATTTAAAAATCAGCTGGTGTACCCGCCACACTCTGAAATGATCGGTGTTTCTGAACTTACCACACGAAAAAAATTTTTTGTTCTAAATTACTTTAATACATTACACATACATATATACCCAAGTAGATATAAGAGAATATTTAAATGTAGTATGCATAAATTTAAAAATAAGGAAATAAAGCTCTTTCGTTGCCTTTTGACAAAATGGTAAGTACCTCAATAAATGTAAATATAAGTATTTCAAGATTCTTAAAAGGCGCCTGGAGTGGGACTCGGTAACTGTTTGAAATAGCGATAGCGAAAGAGATAAAGAAGCGAAGAGGAAGCGATCGCTTTAATACTAAGTACTCCATAACCATTTCTGTATAGGTAAAATAGAGATAAACATGATAAAGAATACTGTATAGTCCGTTCTAAAAACATACATTTTTTAATAAAAAAGAAGAGATTTCAGGTCTTAACCTCAATTGTTTATTGTTCCTAGTGTCAAAAAAAAATTATTTTTATTATTTGATTTCGATTATTGTAATATGTTCCCTGCATAAAGGTTTTTAATTAATAATTTTGAGAACGATGGAAGAATTTACGAAAATCGGGTTCAAAAGTGTGTAATGAGAGACGAAAGTGATCACTTTTCACTACACGACAGAAGATTTATCGAATTATTCCATCTTTACAAGGACCTAGTGGTACTTATATCTTTTTGATAATTTAGTGGACCATTTACAGGCAGAAATAAAGTCAACTAGAATACCCATATCGCTTAATTGGGAAAATATTTCATCCCTCCATCTCATGTAATTTTTTATTTCACTAATTCCTGTGAAATTGTGCTTTACTATGTTTGGGATGAGCAATTAAAAAATCAAATAAAACGACCCACTGAGGTGGTTTTTGTTTTTCGTCCGCTAATCCTAAAAATATTAGCACGTCTTTCCATAGTAAATATAATTTTTATATCACTAATAGCAATAACAATAAACTTCAAATAGTTTTAGGTTATGTTTATATTAATTGCACAAGAGAGACAACAACTTTTTAGGCTATAGGTAAAAAGAGACAAAATACGTCGTTTTCAAGGCGACGCCTCTCGAGCTATCGCTTTCGCTACGTAAGTTCGTGCTGACAACAACATTTTAGGCTATAGATAAAAAGAGACAAAATGCGTCGTTTTCAAGGCGACACCTCTCGAGCTATCGCTTTCGCTACGTAAGTTCGTGCTATATCGGCCCACTTCGAAACATACCGAACGATGATACAGAGTAGGAATTTGCAAAGAGAAAAAATCAAGGAACTAGATTGATCACTTGACAAAGTTTTAGCAGTAAATATGTTTTAATAGTTAATATTATTTCAACATTTTAACTGTTAAACGAACAAATAGAGATCAAGAAATTAAAAATGTTGCTTTAAAATCGTATTATATTTTCTTTTAATAGTTCCTTAGTTGAATTAACAAATTTGGAGTTCACTCACGCAACTGTTGATTCAATCATTTTAATTTTCTCAGTGTAACCACAATTTGCTCTTTGTACCTACATAGCATACATTTTTCTACGAATTAAGTCTATTGTCGCTTTCGTCAAAACACTTGCTTTTGTCAGCATCACTTTTTGTCTTTAATTTGCATTGTAACAATATCTTTAACTGTAGACAAAGAAGTTTTCGTTAATAAAGACGTTTTTGTTGCAGCTGCATTTACATTAGACCCCGTGTTCAATAAAGAAATATACACAATTTAAACATAAATATTTTCTTTTTAAATTAGCACTACCAGAGGCACTATGATCCACGTATTTCGAAGGACACCACATTTTTAGCACGTTGGGAATAACAAAAATTACGTTCGAAATCATATAAAAACTGCACGGTTTATCATACGGATAGAAACTAAACTAAAATATTTCGAAATTATTAATCCAGGTAAAAAATACTTAATTTATACCCTTTATCGATTATATTAAAATTCTCTATTTATGTAATTATGAGTAGAGACTGCTCCAGTAATCTGTTACAAAGTAGTCTGCTACCCCATTGATTTTGACTCAAGTCCAGATATCATATTATTTACATTTTAGAGCAATCCGGGATTCCCCAGTTATTTATAACACGGCAAAAGATATGATCCCCAACCTACTTTTTGAAAACGGCTGTTGCCAGGCCTTCAATTATCTAGAATATTTGCAGATTGATAAATTCTACTGAAATAACGCAATTACTGTGGGTTAATGGGCGTCGTCTGGTTCATTGACAAATCTGATGAATCTGAAGGCGTAATTTTGTGTTTGTACTTTCCAGACAGGTCGGAATATACATACATGTGTAGTGATATTTGACGTGATTTTCGGTTTCTCCCAGCGAGATGAAATAAAAGAGGAGGCGACATCACGTGGCCACAGCGGTTTCACTTTCGCCATATTGTTTGTTACGATGCTTCTGCCATTTGTGTGGCTGTAGCGTTTCGAGGTGATTTTTAGCTTTTTTGTGTAATTTTTAAGACATAAGTGAAATGTTTCTTAGTTTTTAACAAGACAATTATGGTTTCTTGTGCTGTACGAAGTTGTTGTAGCAGAGACGGCGTGGATACAACGAAATCTTCTGGAATAACATATCATATCAACAACGGACAGGGCCGTATTTACAACGTTTGGTTTGGGATTGCATTTTTAAACTATCTCTTTGAAATACTTATTAGGTCTAACTATTTTCTTATATTAAAATTGTACTTACTTAAGTAAAACTTAACTAAAGAAAGATAATATTATTAGACATCAAATCAACAAAATTGTATTATTTAAAGGACAATAAATTTTAAAGAAATAAAAATATGTGTGTTTTATCTTTCTATACCAACAAAACAAAAAGAAATATTTATTTGTTCTTTGAAAACTTGCAAGCAAATCTTGTGTTGTAAAAGATTATACTACACTGTCAACAAGTAAAGTTTGCAAGGAGGTGTAGGGGAGACCGGTGACAATTGTAACAGGTGTCAATTGTAACATTCAGTATACGTCCGCCCACCGCCGGATTATCGCGAACCGAGTTACACATGTTCAACGGTTGTTGACAGATCTTTCTTTAGCGTGTTAGTTGCTTTAAGAATCCTGATGAATACTGTTGTTACGATCTGAAACGTGACTTTCAACACGAAAAGTAAGTATTTATTTTTATTTTCTTTTGTAAATAATTTCTTAACCATATTTTCAATACATATTTAAAATATACCACTGAAATATGGATTATATTGACTATATAATCTTATAATAAGAACACTTTAGGAATTAGATTACATAGTTTAATAATGTAAACAAATAATATATGCCCTTTGGTGTCAATTGTAACATGAATCAAGGTGACGGTTGTAACATGTTACAAGTGAAACCAATGTAAAAAGTGTGTATCATCATAATGTATTTCTTTATAGAACGCTTTACAATATGAAACCAAACATTTGTGGAGACCTCATACCTTGCATACGGAAGAAAAAATACTCGTATATTAACTTCAAATTAATAATTTGTAAATTTTTCCCATAAGAGTCTAAGCCAAAAATTTTGAGTTAAAACAGTCTTCTTCCGCACGAACGATATACTTAACTCAGGTGAAGAGTAAGGTATTTTAGTAATGTTAACATACCCACGTTTCTTATCTAACATTTTTCGTTTTAAAAGAATATTTTACTTTGCATTTTGTATATTTTCAAATATTGTTATTTATATTTTAATAGAAGTTACTAATACAGATTGTTACGAATTTGTCGTGTTTGTTTTTTAGTATATTTTTGTTGACTTTAACAACAGAAGAAACTACTTTTGTATTTGTGTAACTCTTTGTTTACTTTTTAATGTTATTATTTGTATTCAAATAGGATATTTAAAATAAAATACAATATGTTTGTACGTACTGTTACTACTGACACCTGTGTCCGTTACAATTGCCACCAGTCGGGTGTCAATTGAAACACTTGTCATTGACTTGAATTATATTTTCTACACAAGAAACTAGATATTTTTTCTACATTCTGAATTTATTAGGGTACTTACAAAGCTCAGGGACATCCTCAAAAAAAATCAATAAGTTAGAACTGACAGGTAAGGTTGTAAAAAATCACATGTGTTTTTTGTTACAATTGTCACCGGTCTCCCCTACAGTACGGGGGGAAGCTAATGCAATTTTTAGGGGGTCTAATACGGCTTAACACAGACTTTAAAAAAATTGGGGGTTCAGTCTCACCCCTCGGCCAGCCCTAATTGCGCCTATGGGCAGAGTTTTTTTCGTTTCCACAAATATAGATTTCTACAAGTTTTAGAATTTCAAAACAAAAAACAAGTAATTTATAGAGATGGGTAAATTTCGAAATTAAACATGAAAATGGGTGTATAACTAATAGGACTTTTTAAAAAGTACCTACACAGAAAAATCTGCTACGCTATTTTCAATAATAGTATTATTCTTGACCACCCTCTTTGGTTATATTAAAGTTCATATTGTCTCAACAAAACATCACTGAAATAACCAAAAAAAAAACATTGCTTTAAATATAGACTTACTATTTGAGTTCACAAGTAGTCTTACTGCTTTGAAAACTATATTACCATTTTTTCAATTACAAAAATACGGATACTATTGGAAACCAATAAATTACTATTATCCCTTAGAGTATAGAATTGTTTAAGCTAAAACATTAAATCATTTGACGAGAATGCTCAAATATAATTGGGTGAAAAATAGCTATGTGTGGGCGGTGTGATTCAAATTAAATTATATTTTATTAAATGAACAAGAACTACAGTTTAAATAATAAAATCTAAAAATTAAGTCAATTATCCTTATATCATTTCAATTAAAATAAACACTGTTATAAAATATATTTTATAAGGTATCAGAGAAATAACGAAAAATATTTATTCGATGGGTTCTAGTGTTGGCTGAAATATTAGTTCTATTACTCGCGGAGGGAGAGGTTAAAATTGTGATGTTGGTATTTGTTCATTCTATCGCCGTTCAAGTTTGCAGACTGTTTGTTTATTGCTTTATACGCCAAAAATAATAGATCTGTGAGACTGGGCAACTCATTTCATTGTTTAATGGTAAGTACAACAAATCTAAACGGCTTGCAAGAATAAGTTTGTTTTTTTATTTGTAAATCTCTCTTGGCTAGTCTGTTAACTCAGCCGATGCGTATTGTCAAAAAAACTATTAACATTAAATATGACCGCAAGTTTATTGTTGAATTTGTATTGTTTAGACATGGTTTCCACCAAATCTAGCTGTAAATTTAGGAGATTCGAATGCAGTGTTATGCGTCAAATTTGCGCAGATCCTATATTTGGAGTGAAATAAATATAAACAGTTTACGGTGTTCGCGTCAGTGTGGTGAAACAAAATATGTTTTTTTTATATTTCAGTGTTTACAGAATGTCTAAACAATGTATGTTTAATAATACTAAATAAAAATTATTTTAA
Organism: Philopedon plagiatum; assembly: GCA_963971165.1. Lineage (NCBI taxonomy): Eukaryota > Metazoa > Arthropoda > Insecta > Coleoptera > Curculionidae > Philopedon > Philopedon plagiatum. Next base: position 23,073,047 of record OZ020198.1, on the reverse strand, counting down.
AATAATAAAGCGTGTTTCATTTGTTTCAAATTAAGTATAATTGATGTAATAGAAATTCTTCATTATATTAAATAAGAGTAATAATTGTTCTTCAAAACACGAATATGAGTGAATTTCAACAAAAATGTTTTGTTTCTATTGGAAGTTACATTAAATTAATTACAGTTGTAATTGAAACAATAATAGCTATTTTGCATCAAATGAGGTGCATATTCTTACAAATAAACTTCTAGTGAAACCAATGATAGCTTGCATTGAATTTAGAACATGGTATTACTGGCATCAAATAATTGTTATATTTGAACGATCCATTAAAAACCAAGAAAACCCTTATATTTCCAGCAATCTTATAACCTATCGGTTAACAATGATAAAATAATAATCATTCAAATAAACCGATTTGTATTTTGCAATACGGAATAGAATGTATCATTGAGTGAATGGGTGTATCCAATTCAATGACGTCTGTACCCTAAGAGCACGTGGGGCACGAGCCCAGGGATTCCGGGCTGATGGGGGCCCCGAAATGCCGAAACCCATGCCCATTACGGTGTTTTTCAATTTCTAAGAGGGCCCCCAAACTGTGTGCCCAAGGGCCCCTGCATGGCCTAAGACGGCGCTGAACCAATTCAATATACTATAGTGTTTTTTCTGTGTAGGCCCTTGTTAAGACGGAATAATTCGATTAATCTTCTCTCGTGTGAGAGATTTTCGTATATTCGTCCATCGTTTTCAAAATTATTAATTAAAACCAATTAAGCAGGGAACATATTACAATAATCGAATTCAAATATTAATAAAAACAATTTTATTTTTGACACTAGAAACAATAAACAATTGAGGTTAAGACCTGAAATCTCTTCTTTTTTGTTAAAAAATTTATGTTTTTAGAAAGGACTATACAGTAGTCTTTATCATGTTTATATCTATTTCGTCTATAAAGAAATGCTTATAGAGTACTTAGTATCAAAGTGATCGCTTCTTCTTCGCTTCTTTATCTCTTTCGCTATCGCTATTTTAAAAAGTTACCGAGTCCCACTCCAGTAGCGACACTTGCGATATGACGTTTTCTAACTGATCCACACACACATGTTTAAATTTTTAAAGTATTGAAGCAAACAAAAGTTATGAATGAACAGCTGCGTCGCCTTTTGCTGAAGGTCAATTCTGCCGTCATAACGAAGAGGGCAGTAAGTATATATGGGTTTCCATATATACTTACTGCCCTCTTCGTTATGACGGCAGAATGGCTTAGCCATTAATTGTAACTGGCAATTATTAGTTTGATTACATTTTGCCCAACCCCGGTTTGTTCAGGTTTGCTTAGACTTGTCCAGGTTGCGGACAAATAATATTTTTAAAGTTTCTTCAGGATTTTGCTTGCATTAAGAAAAAATTTCGTGTACTCTTGATATAAATAAACGTTGAACCCGGCGCTCGAACGAAGTACCATTCGCTCCCTTTTAATGTAAAGCCACGGGCCGAGGAAAGCCTGAGGATGCACCGCTCGGACCGAGGACCTGGATGTTACAGTTTCGCAAGAGGGCGAAGGTCTGGCCTCTTTCGCTTGCGGAAGAGTTCAACAGCCCATTAGGTATTTTAAAGTCATTTTGAAAATAATAGTACCATCATTTGGGAACGAAGGTAAGTGAGTACTGCGGACGCGGACGTTACCGTTTAGCAGAAGAGACATTTTCAAAGGAATTATAGCGCATAGGTTATTTTAAAGGATAATTATTCGCACATAATGTTCACGATATTATGAAGAAGAAAATAGGTGTAATTAAAATAATATTTTGCGTATACAGCTTTGTCTTTAGCACTTCTAATCCGATTTACAGAGTGAATTAGGGCTGATACAAATCACGATTTAAAAAAAAATAATTAAAAATTAGCGATCCTCCTTAAAATCAAGATTTTTTGATTTTTTTCTGAAAAATTTATTTTGGACTAACTTTTATTAATAAACATATTTTCTAACTGTTCATATCTTGTTTAGTCAAACTTATAACGAAAAAATATATTTAAGCGGAAATAATACAGAAACGAAACAAAATTCGGCAATTGGAGCCGGAAAAATTCCATTCGCGATTTCGTCTAAACTTCCGGAAAACGCTCGGCTATATAAATGACACGCGCATATTCCAGTTATCAGTAATATTTTTGCTTATGAGAGTAGTGTAGCACAGGATACACAGGAGATCAGCTGTGGATCTTTGATGACGAAATCCATAGGTGGATGAATGTGTTTTTCTAGATATTTTAGAATTTACATCTTGATGATTTGTTAAGTAGAATAGGCTCTTAAGCTATATTTTGATTTTACTGCCTTTGTACTCGTATACACCAGGAAAACAAAGAATTTTCTTTAAAAAAATTCATGTTGGAACAAAAACTTAAGTCGAAGATGCTCTTCTTTTATATTTTAATCTATAATTAACTCTGCTGCGCCCATGCTTCTTATTAACGTAAAGCACATATGTATAACATATCCTGATTTAGATGTTAGTATTAAAGATATAATTTTCAGGTCAAGTGAAAGAGATAGGCTTATCTCTTCGATATCAAATCAAGCCTGGTTATATCAGCTTTCTTCAAGAGGTTGACGGAAATTCTCTGTTTGTCTCGAATTATAACTGGCGTTGTCCATTACTAGCTATAACAGAATTTTCTGGAATTAATTTTATCATTTTTTGTTGAAGCTATTCTTCAGAGGCATCGTCAGTCATTACCTCATGGTAATCCTAAGTCGATTTTGATTCAAATTCAAGTAAACCACCATAAACAAATTCTTTGTCAATAATTATTATTATTGGTCTGCGACCTTTACCCGAAGGAATATTTTATGAAGGCTCCACGAGAGCTTTAAATATTTTGTCCTGTCATGTCTTTTGTTCCGAATGTCCTTCGTTAAGAAACGGTTCGTCCAAGTAAAACAGGTTCCTACCTTCCCTTCTGTATTTTATAATATCTCTTAAATCCTGTAGTCTCCAAAAAGTTAATTTTGCTCTGTCAATTACCACTTGTCGGTCTACTTCTCCCAACAAAATTTTTTTTTAGCTTTTCCACAATGTTTTCCTTCACATATGAAGCGAATTTTCGTCTTATGTGACAGCATTTAAAATTTTTTCAAGGGTTGGGATCTCATTGTTAAAATGAGTGTACTTTTCTTCTATTATACTTTGCACATCTTCATCAATTTCTATTGGCTTCTTTACTGGCGATTTTTCAGGATGGGCCACATTTCCATTCTTTCTTTCCCTAATAAGCCTGTAAATTGTTCATTGTATCATATTGGCACTAAGTTTCTAACAGTACTAGTTGGTAGTCGATGTACAATCGATCTATTAATATTACAGTCCTAGCTTTTAAATCAAGCATACCCTTACTGGTGCAAAACTTGACATTTTTTTTTAAATACAATTTGATATGTCCAAAACAAAACTAAATGTAGTTGCTTTAATGTGAGGATTATATACATTTTAGTTTAACCTGTCATCATAGGTACTTAGCATATTTCACTTTATTATGGTCATAAAATATATGGCCTGCTAATAATTAGTCATAAAATATAGGACCTGGCAATATAATATATGGGACATTAGCATATTTTCTAACTTTTCTCATTTAGAACAATAATAGTCTTATTGTTATGAATCTGTAATAATTTTACTATTAGACCAGTATTATTATTTTCTTATTTGAAAATTTAACCTGACGCCTATCGTTTGTTACATTCTAACGGTCTTGGATCCTTCGCGGTGCTGTCAGGCTTTATGAAACAGACTATAACAGTTCTTAACAACTAGTAGGCTTTTAGGGATTATATTGCTTCATATCATTATTTGTATATTAACCTTAAGAATCAACAAACGGTCCTTAAAACAAACAGCAATGATAAAAACTAGTCTAGGACAAAGAAAGACAGTTATAACTCCGAGCCATCTGTATTCCACCGAGCAACCTGTAAAAAGACAGTTTCGGATGAAAATGTGCCAGTGCCAAATGTGCGGAAAAATAATCCATTTTTCCGCACATTTGGCACTGACGCTCCATATATCAAAGTTTATGGATAAAGTCCTTTCAGGAAAAATAAAAAATCACTTAAAATTTCACTACACATGTATATTCAGACCTCCTGAAACGTTACACATAAAACATTACGCCTTGACAAATCTTTAAGACACCAATGAATCAGATCACGCCACGTGCTCGGGTAAAAAGCAACGTTCCCACTCTCAGGCTAAATTTCGTCACAATGCAATAAATAAATTACCTAAAAGTAATGGGACAATCCTTGGCCCCCACGCTTTCCTGATCTTTCCCCAATAGAACACGTATAGGGTTTAAAACACCAATGAACCAGACCACGCCATGTGCTCGGGTAAAAAGCAACGTTCCCTCTATCAGTCTAAATTTCGTCACGATGCAATGGAAATAAATTACCTAAAAGTAATGGTACAATCCTTGGCCCCCACGCTTTCCTGATCTTTCCCCAATAGAACACGTATAGGGTTTAAAACACCAATGAACCAGACCACGCCACGTGCTCGGGTAAAAAGCAACGTTCCCTCTATCAGTCTAAATTTCGTCACGATGCAATGGAAATAAATTACCTAAAAGTAATGGTACAATCCTTGGCCCCCACGCTTTCCTGATCTTTCCCCAATAGAACACGTATAGGGCTTAAAACACCAATGAACCAGACCACGCCACGTGCTCGGGTAAAAAGCAACGTTCCCTCTATCAGTCTAAATTTCGTCACGATGCAATGGAAATAAATTACCTAAAAGTAATGGTACAATCCTTGGCCCCCACGCTTTCCTGATCTTTCCCCAATAGAACACGTATAGGGCATGGTAGAAAGAAGATTCAGCAGATTGCCTAACCCACTACATACTTTAGCAGAGTTATTAAGAAGTTTCAAGAAAGTTTCCAAATCTACAATTATGCACAAGTTAGTAATAAAATTTTAAAAATCTGGATCCATTAGTGATTTAAAGAAGCCCAAGAAAAGATTCGATAAAAACGATGCTTCTGCAGTATTAATTTTGCAATTTCTTGATGAAAATCCTAAAATGTGTTAAAGGAAAATAAAATTAGTCCTTTTAAACCAATTTTTAACCAAACTTTAGAAGATGGGGAGATTTACAAACGCTTGGATTTTTGTTTATCAGTTGGTGATGAAATTCTAAGTAACAATGTGAACTTTCAATAAGTTGATAATGTTCTCAGATGAGTCAACCTTCAGTACAAACGGCACTGTACCTTCTCAGCATGTGAGATACTGGGGTAGGGAAAATTCAGGCTTTAGAATTGCCGCACAGCGGTGCCAAGACCCGGCAAAACTCAAAATATTAAAATGAAGGTGGATGAAAAAAACTCTTAAAAATCATTACTTTAAAAGTTTATCCATTATATACCACAAACGAAAGGTAAATATCTTTTGATATTGTCGAGTAAACATTAGACGAAGTGATACAGTAAATTGTTGGTGTTATTATCGCGAAAAGATTATCATAAATCATAACGTTGTAACGTTGACATCTTGCTTTTAACATCTTTTGTTGGAAATTTTATATTCTTTCACATTTTCTTTGGGATCCGACCATAGATGTTCATTTGGGTTAACGTCTGGGGATTGCAGTGGCGTTTCCAACACTCTTGGTACGCTATACAGTATTCAGTCTTTAACGACTCGCGCTGTATGCTTTGGATCGTTGTCTTGTTGAAATATGAAATTGTTTCCAATTCACATTTTCTCCGCACTTTGTCTTAAACTCTTCTTTAAAATGTCCATGTGGACTGTAGACGAACCGATGCATAGTTCCGTCAATAAAATGGAGCTGGCCCACTCCATGCCATGACATACACCCTCAGATTAGGACGAAACCCCCTCCGCGCTTTACCGTTGGAATTAAATTTTTAGGTTTGTAGGCTTTCCCGCTCTTTCTGTACACTTAAACCTTTTTTGATTTACCAAACAACTCTATTTTTATTCCGTCAGTATACATGATGTTTTTACAATACTCAGTATTCTTGTCAAAATGCCTCTGAGCAAACTCGAGATGCTTTTTCTTATTTTTCTTAATTACTAATGGCATCTTTGGACCACCTCGTGCCTGTATACCCTGGCTTCTTAAAAATGTTCTTATTGTTGTTACACGGATAACCTTTTTGTAATCACTGGCTTCACTTTTCACTCTATATCTGTCGCAGTAGTTTGCGGATTTTCACTAAGTTTTCTTAGTATTTCTTGTTTTTCTCGACAAGTCAGTACTTTTTCTTCCTCTGTCTGGCAAGGTTTTTGGTGTATGGATTGTTTCATATTTTTTTATAATATATTCACCTGTTGACCGGCTTCTTCCAACAATTTGTCTTATGTCTCTCTGAGATCTTTCTTCTTGATGTAATTTTATTATCAAATGTCTGATTTCTTGATGCAGTTCTATGATTTGCGACAGATTTTAAAATTTGCTTGTATTCTTTCGACCACGAAGTCTCAAACTGCTATTAAAAATAAATTTAGAATCTATATTTACGAATTTTTTTATGGGTATAAGAACAGATAAACACATTCTATGTACATCTTTAAATTTTTTTGGAAGTGGACGAATAATTTTGCTCGCTGAAATTTTATCAAATTATCTTTTTTTGTCTTTTTGTCCAAGGGATCCTGATAAATATAAAGAGTTATTGTTATTTTCATTTCTCGGGAAAAGAGATATGTTAACTTATTTTTAAAATTTTACTAAATTTAATGTAGAATTTTTATCTCTATCATTGAAAAAATTACAAGTGGACGAATAATAGACCTCCCAACTGTATAACAGACATTCTTATTTACATATGCTTATGTACAGGGTCTTCCAACGAGGACTGAACAGGGGCTCATTTTTGAGCTTCCTTGTATTTAAAGAAAAATCTAAAATAGCCAATCGATGTACTTTTTCCTGCAGAATTCAAAAATGAAACCAAAAATTTATTTGAACCAGAAACAAAAGAGTTACGCTATGGATAAGGTGTTTTTTAAATGGAATATAGCTTTTTTTATACGATTTTCGGAACGAGTGATTTTTTTTATGTCCGTTCTGATTAAAATATTTAATATTGTGACAGCTATTTTTATTAAATTTTAATGTTTTATCCAGTATAATTTAACTTTAACCTGTTTGAAACATACACTAGGTAATAAAGGTAAAATCACCTTGAAATCCTTCAAAGTCAAAAAATTTGACAAATTTACTATAATATTGCCAAAATGAAATAAATCTTCTCCTTGCTTCTCTTGCATTTTCTTGGCATTTGTAGAACAAGATAACAATCTGCAATCTCTCATCTAATGAATATTTCATTTCGGCAATATTATAGTAAATTTGTCAAATTTTTTGACTTTGAAGGATTTCAAGGTGATTTTACCTTTATTACCTAGTGTATGTTTCAAACAGGTTAAAGTTAAATTATACTGGATAAAACATAAAAAATTTAATAAAAATAGCTGTCACAATATTAAATATTTTAATCAGAACGGACATAAAAAAAATCACTCGTTCCGAAAATCGTATAAAAAAAGCTATGTTCCATTTAAAAAACACCTTATCCATAGCGTAACTCTTTTGTTTCTGGTTCAAATAAATTTTTGGTTTCATTTTTGAATTCTGCAGGAAAAAGTACATCGATTGGCTATTTTAGATTTTTCTTTAAATACAAGGAAGCTCAAAAATGAGCCCCTGTTCAGTCCTCGTTGGAAGACCCTGTACATATACCCCATCAGCGGACATACTGTAATAATCTGCAAAATTTCGCCAAGCTAGGTGCATTATTTACAAGTGTTGCAATTTTTATGAAAAGTAGTATAAATATCTTCGCCGGTAAAATGACAGATACATGAGAAAAAATTTTTAATACCGACTGATACAACTATAGATGATGTTACCCCAAACAAGTTTCAATTAGCAGATCGTATAGCATAACATCAGAAAGAAAACCAATTACGGAAGATTGATGATATTTTAATTATTTTTCATCCGCATTCAATAGAAACGTAAATATAACCTACTATTGGTAGAATCTATTGCCCGGAAACCAAATCGAATTTTACGGCTTTAGATGGACAATTTACACTCGGTATAAATAATAACCGGATCTTCAAAAAATAAATTTTTGAATAATTCTTTTCGACAAAACATTTTTTGCTCAACACAAAAAGTTCAATCTGTACGGGTTGCTCAGGTCTGAATAGCTTGGTTAAGGATCTGCCTACGTCACTTTTTTTATTTAGAATGTTTTAACTATTGCGGTTTAAAAGTATACATACTTATACTCTTATACACTGTTTTATTATATGTTACATACGAATTGATATTTACTCAGATCCAGTCCTTTGTTCTCATTCAAAAAAAATACGAGTCGAACAAGCTTAGAAATAATTACACAATAATCTTGTAATATCGAAGAACATACTCAATTTAAATATTGTTTAAAATTTTATAACAATATAAATATCAGGCTACAGAAACTCCTCCTCCAACCTAGACACAAGTACACAAAAATCTTACAACATCGAAGAACAGACTTTATTTAAAGACTGTGTGAAATTAGTTGTATTCTTTTAATATTTCAGCAAAATTAGGTTTCTACTACTGAATAGAAACCTTATCAAACCCAATCAAACCTAGACATAATTACACCTAAATATAGAAATATCGAAGAACAGGCTCAATTTAAATATTGTTTAAAATCCAGCGTATTCTTTTAATATTTTAGCAAAATCAGACTACAATTACTAAAGTCTTTGTAGGGATCTCAAAAATAACATATCATTATGCACCGAGAATATTCTTCGTACACATTATCCGAATGATCTTTAAACTGTGGGAACGGCCTAATATTTAAATTTTAAAATAAGTTAAAGTATTCGTATTTCCATACCAGCTAAACTATCTCATGAGAAATGAAAAAATGTAATAATTTTTATTGCAGTAACATTAATTTTTACGGCACATGTAATTACTACAATTACAGAAAACTGTGTATTTAGATGTTCTTTGTTATAAATAGCCATTAAATTTATTGCAGAAATTATTCATTTTAAGTTTTTACGGTTTTATAATGCTTACAAAAAATACTAATTTCAAATCTTTAAATCCTAATGCAAACTTGGAAACCTTTTTCAACGGTAAACATCATGTTCACCATGACAAGGTTCAATGTAAAATCATAAAGTTGATAGTTACCTGGCAAATCTTTCTTTGTCTTGGATACTATCGTCCTCCATCCTTGCGTATTTGCTACCACTTGGGTCGTCTTCATCTGACCTAAAACAGATAAGTTTGCGGTTATCTTGGGTTTATGTATAAGGCATGTAAATTTAAATAAAGTTCATAACATTATAATGACAATAACAAACAAAGATGAACGAAAACAAAAATGCTCAGGTCTCCATTGGTACTAGTTGTAATTTCTTTCTTCTCTTTTGCCCTAGTTCCTTGTACTAGTATTTATTGATTCTCTTCTGTATAACAACACAAATGTTTTAACATCGACAACACTAGAAACGTAAGATCAAAAAAAAGTCCTCAAAGTATACTGTGGGATCAATCACGCATGTCTTGAATTATTACTCTTGAAGGGTAACACAGATAAAAGGTATGGTATAGGTGAATGAAAAATAAAATTGTCAAGTTCTGAAGTTTTTATTTTAAAGAAAATTACATTATTGTCATTGTCATTGTCACTGTATAATACAGAATTAAAAAAACATATACAGCAAAGAACTTAAAAATTATAAATTTAAACTAAATGAGAGACGTGTCCACTGGGGTGGGCCGAAAAATTGAAATTTAGAATTTTAAAATGCAATACCCGCCAAAATATGCCTTTTAGTATACCTAACCTCTGTGCAAAAGCAGAATCTAATCGAAGCTTATCTTGTGCCCTCTACAGAACCGTCAATATTTCCTAAAATGTCAAATTTTAAAACTATTTTAAATCCTTACCACATGAGCCGAACTTGTCGTAACTTGTTGTACGTAAACAATTCTGTACTAATTTACGGTTTACAGTCGAAAATTGGTGTGATGCGAGTCAGTTGATATGGAGAAACAAGCGCGTAAGCATTACAATTTTTCCCGAATAACAATAAATCTTTTCTTGCGTCTTTGTTACTAAATTCAAAATGAATCAAAATAACGGTGTGGTGACTAGAAAAAAAGTGGAATGTTTTTTATTGGGACGTCCAACTGAGTTAAACTGCAGAGTGTTACCAACCATTAAAGATGTTTTAAAGTTTTATTTGTTTGTAAGATATGAACTTAAATATAAACATTCCGGTAAAGAACCAAACTTTTTCGACATTTCAAAAATTGTGATTTTAAAAATACAAGAAATTTGGAAAAATGCATCAATCCCAACAGTTTCACCTGAACGAATCCGGCAGCTAGTTCGAAAATACCATGATGAGTACTTAAAGTTGGTAAGATTTCCTAAAATTAAGCGTAATAAGCAATACGAATTAAAAGTTACACAATTTTTGTCAAAATGCGAAACAACATTGTTCGATGTATCCTCCTGCAAATGCAAACCTATTTCTTCTTGTTCGTGTGAAAAATTGCGTAAGGTTCCAGTTAAAGAACAGGCTTTTTTGGAAGATCAAAGACTAAATAGAAAAATGTTTGTTGGATGAGTTGATTCTGTAGAGACACAAAAACTTTTAAAGTATCAAGAACGGAAACAAAAAGAAACGGAAAGAGAGGTTAATTCAAAATTAAATATTTGTGAAAAAACATTGAAATTAAATACCCGAGAAGTGTCTTCGTCTGCGCCTAAAGTAGTTAATAAAGAAGATATTACAAGTCCCAGTACGTCCTCTTTGTGTTCGACGTTTACAATGTCCAGAAACAAACTTAAACTCCCAACGCTAGCAAGAGTTTGTGATCAGTTTGGAATATCGGACAGATCTGCGGCGGCAATAGCATCGTCAGTTTTACAAGACATTGGGATTGTGATAAAAGAAAACTTAACAAATGTGATCGATAAAAATAAGGTTCGGAGAGCTCGTGAAAAATGTCGTAGTCTGCTAATAAAAGAAAGTGGTGATACTAAGACCTACTTAAAAAGCATTTACTTTGATGGGAGGAAGGATAAAACTTTGTATCAGGTAAAAAAAGAAGATCGTTTTCATCGCAGAACTATTTCAGAAGAACATGTTTCAATAATAGAAGAACCGGGGTCATTTTATGTAGGACACGTTTCACCAACTTCTGGTACAGGAAAAAATATTGCAATGAGTATTTATAATTTTGGTGCAACAAATAATATAAGCTTTGATCAACTTTGTGCCCTTGGTTGTGATGGAACTGTCATAAACACTGGCTGTAAAAATGGAGCTGTAAGATATTTAGAATTACAGATAAAACGGCCAATTCAATGGTTTATTTGTCAGATACATGCCAATGAGCTACCCCTAAGGCATTTATTTGAGCGTTTAGACGGGCGAACTACAGGACCAAACCAAAATGTAGGACCTGTCGGAAAGATGCTTGAAAACTGTGAGACACGACCTGTTGTAGACTTTATTCCAATTCCTGGGATATTGCCAGACGATCTTAGCACGGACCAGAGATATTTGTGCAAAATATGCCAGGCTATCTTCTCTGGACACTGTTCATCAGCATTAGCTAATTCGCAGCCTGGAAAACTGTCACATGCGCGATGGCTTACAAAGGCAAATCGATTGCTTCGACTATACATTAGTTGTCAAGCCCCATCAGAAAACCTAATAATTCTGGTAAATTTCGTGATTAAAGTATATGCGCCGATGTGGTTTTCTATAAAAGCTCATCCCTCATGCAAAGACGGTGCTAGGCACGTTTTTGAACTCGTAAAACATTCGCGCTATATAAGTGAAGATTTGAAAAAAATAATAGATCCTGTAATACAACGTAACGCGTACTTCGCTCATCCAGAAAACATTTTGCTAAGCATGATATCCGATGATAGCAAAGTCATACGAGAACTTGGATTGAGGCGCATATTAAAAGCTAGAAGTGTACCAAGTTCTGTAAGTGTTCGAGAGCTTACCATTCCAAATATAAATTTTGTGGCATCTGATTACACGGAACTGATAAACTGGATGGAAGTTAGGGTTACACCACCCCCAGTTTTAGCCAATGTCACCGACAAAGAGCTCAAAACATTTATTGATAATGTTAACGAGTGTTTTCTGGAATTTCCTCGCTTTCCATGTCACACACAGGCCGTGGAGCGGTGTGTGAAACTTACCACAGAGGCATCAAGTTCCGTGATAGGCGAAAAGGCTCGAGATGGATTTATTCGTGTAAGAGTTAAATCACGTGAAATTATGCCAAGCTTCCAGCACAAAAGTGAATATAAAGTAGCTTAAAATATGTGCCAGTATTTACATAAATAATTTTTTTATTCCAAAACTTGTTTATTTAATTTCAAATCTTGCTTGGATTTGCCAATAAATTGCTAATAAATTGTTTCTTATAGGTTGTGGTGTTTTATTGCAAGTATTTCAGATTTTTTCACAAAATTTCAAATTTAAGTTCCTGTAGAGGGCACAAGACTTCATAAAAAAAAATTAAACAAAATATAGGTGTTCTTTTCTACTCCAATACGCATATTTTCCACCCTATTGGATTTTGAAATTTGAAAAAATTAAAATTTGTTATACAAGAACGGCCCACCCTAGACTGTCCACCTTCTAATTCCAAACATGTTCTCATTCTTCTTTTTATAGCATCAAAAACATTGGTGAGCACTTAGGGGGAGTTGTTAATCTCCTGAAATTTATTTGCAATTCTAGCCCGTAGGTCTTCTAAATTTTCACAAGGAGTTTCGAAAACCAAGTTTTTAATATGTGATCACTGATCATAAAAAAAGTTGGCAGCCTGCGTAGATAAAGATCGTATACTATGTTTGGCCGCCAGTATTGTATTTATTAAGGAAAACGGAGTTTCGGCAGCTTTCCTAATTTTATTTTACGAATAATCATACTTTTAGTAGACGGCGCGACCTCTATTGAGGAGACGCAGACGTATCAAAACGGGAAGCCGCTACCCAAGTAGCAAAATCTTACCGCTGAGCAAGCCGCCGCCGAAGTACAGCCCGCAAAAGCTCCGGATAGCCTATGTCAAATAATATCTGGGCGACTATATCGAGGTGCAGGTCAGCATGTTAACAATATAGAACAATTCGCACAACGTGCGCTTTATTTTCCTGAACAATTGTTTAGTGGAAACTTGGGTAACAATCGTGGACCAAAACACATAGAAAAGTAATAGTAAAAGTCATAAACATCTAGAGTAGCAATGTTCAATATACTACAGTACCTATTTTATGATTTTTGCGGTGTTTATTTGTAGGTAAATAATTTCTTGGCAAAACTAGGCGCATTATTAAAAAACCTTCTTTAACTAAAAAAGTGTATTTTGCTTGTTGCGTTGATATCACTAGTTGCCCACAAAATTTTGACCTACCTGCAAAAAAACTCACGGGCCGCGTATGATGAATAGTCGGTCTCTTTTCAAATGTCAAGTTGTAGTCAACTAGGACTGAAACAACAAAAGGTGACACCCAATGTTGTGGAAATTTCTAAGAGGACTACTTACAGTGGTACAGCCCTCAGATGAAAAGAGATAATGATTACACTGGTAGAAGGATAATGTCAATGGAAGTGTTCCGGAGGATAGGTAGAAAGTAGTAGGCGATGGAGTCGAGAATGATTTAAGGGAAAAGGGTGTAACAGAAGAGAAAACTCAAGACCAAGCGTTGTGGGACGATTAACCAGAAACGCCAGCCCTATATAAAGTAGGAAAATAGAAAGTTGGACAAAGACGGAAGCAAGAAGAGGCATTTATAATCTGCTTATTTTATTTTAGGCATATTAAAACCCGAATAAATCTTAGAATGTTTAGTACAACGTTCAAAAGCACATAAAATTATCCACCTGAAACTGACGCATGACGTGAGCGCCTATACAAATGGCAATATTTTATTTTTACGATATTCAAATTTTTGAAAGTGAACTTTCAAATTTGACAGTTATGTTCCCGGCTGAACTGAGGTATTTGTCGGTCACATAATGATGTGATACAGTTGATTATCTAGGTGCATGTTAGCATGTGCTAAAAACTACAGCGTGCCTTCGTGAGTACTCGATAATAAAACACACCTTGTCATGTTACAATTTGTTGTTGTAGTGCTTGAACTTATTGTATGTTAATTTAATTTTAATTAACACGGTGTAGAGATATGATAATTAATTAAAAGGGTCATTAGCCCAAGAAGAGCATTATTACAATATGGATTTTAAAGGAACACGATGCATTTATTTTCATTAAACTACCCTTTTGGGTGGACGGACACTCATCTAATTTCCATCCTATCAATGCTGGCGTACCCCAAGATTTAGTCCCAGCACCAATCCTATTTCCCCTTTAAAGTAATGACCTGCTCTCTTCAACTACCAATCCCATCCACAGTTAGGCTAACGATAGCAGAATACTCTTCACTCCAACATTCATTTTTCCAGACAAGTCTTAAATCACGAGCTGAATAATAGATGAAGATTTATGCACCTATCCCTTTCCCAAGACCTTCAATTATTCTTAGACTCGGGTGCCAAGAACCTTGACCCTCTAAAACCCAGTTTGGCTCCCTGTCACGCAAAAAAAACGGCGACACATCACATACACATAAATGATCGAGCCCTACAAAACAATTCAACGTTTGATCTTGTTGACATCGCTTTAGAACATGATCTCAGCTGGCACAAACACATTACTTCAATAGCCACATCAGCAGCTAAAAAGATCGGTTTTCTCTTTCGAGCCACAAAATACTTCTTCCCTTCCAACTTACACACTCTCTATGTTTCCCAAATAAGACCTAACCTACAGTACTGTTCCCACATCTGGGGAGCGGCATCACCTTCGACACTTAACATCCTTGATTCTATCCAAAAGAGCCATTCAACTCATCAATGACGCCGTTCTCACAAGAAAACTACCTTCTCTCGTTCATTGCCGCGGAGTTGGGGATTTATCCCTTTTCTACCGACATTTCCATGGATTTTGCTCTAAAGAACTAGCCGGTATTATTTCCCCTTTGACTGTTCCTAACAGAACAACAAGAGGCGCGTTACGTATGCGTCCCTTTACTGTCCAGCTACAAAAGCCAAGAACATCCCACTTCTCTCCCTCATGCACACCTAGGGTCTCCAGTTTATGGAACAAATTGCCGGCAGATGATATTCCTTCCCCTCCCAACGTCAAATCCTTTAATTGTTAAGATACTACTAATACATGGCCTAAATGTACATCACTATGAAGTAATCAGATTACATATTAATCGATTAACTGTAATTATGACCAGAGAACACCATTATTTGGCTAATTGTAATTGTTGATTATTAATTAGATTACATTTTGCCCAAGATGGCACAAGACCACGGCCTTAAATAAAATATTTTGAGACACAACTTCTCAGCTTTCTGTACTGGATTTTTTAAATATATACACGGTTGTACATTCACTAAATTATACCATGTTAATCAACTGTTTTCTCATACGAGGCATAAGTTGTTTGAACTAAAAGAAAAACTTAATTAATGACTCTAATTCTTAAGTTACTGTTTTCCTTACCTACATGAGGGCAACTATGTTAATAACAATTCCGTGATTAACATTTAAAATAAGTAATGATCCTAGTAAATGTGATGACAATTATTACTTGGTGAAAAATAGCAAAGTTCATTGGTAATTTGCCGCTTGAATGATTCTGGTTTGCGGGTATAATTACAGCAAAGGAATAATACAACCAATATATAAGAATTTTAAAACATGAAAATTGTTCCAAAATATCTTTTGAAAAACGATGTGTTGTCGAAGCACTGTATTTTAGAATTAAGTATACCTACTTTCAAAAATAATGTAAAATAATCTTGACCTATATTATAAATGCGAAAATCTGTCTGTCTGTTAACCAATCACGTCTCTAACGGAGTGGGTAATGAACCAAACAGCACTTTGTAGTTTTTTTTTTATCTTCTGACAGCCCACGAAGACCGAAGTCTAAGTACTATGTACCGTGGGCGTACTGCGGAAATCCGACTTACACATCCAGAGCTGGAAACATCCGTAGGGATTTCACCAGTCCTTTAAGAGGATGTGTGGGGTGGTACTACCTCGGTCGAGGAAGAATTCCTCTACGACCTTCCAACAGTTAACAATCACAAAACATCCAAGGTGGAAGCGGGATTCGAACCCGCGCCTCTAGATTGCAAAGCTGGCGCCGTACCAACTCGGCCACAGGAGACCCAGTTTAAGTGGTTATATATCTGAAAAAATAGACACATCCCTCCTATTGGAAATGCCCTAAAAAACACGTAAAATTTTACATTTTTGGCTTTTTTTTTCGTTATTTTGGTCGCTACTTTTCACTGCCTGTTGGAATTTGATTAACATGATTTTTTTAAACTAGACTAAAAAAGCTTTCATTTGCTTTGCAGAAATTTTTTAGGCGCACTTTTCACGGAGTTACGAGTTTTTGAAAGTTACAAGGTTTTTTATTTATTAATTTTTGGCATATTTCCACATCAATAATGAATTCAAGAAGGTGATTCAGAAATAAGTATCGAAAATTTAGGGACAGATTTAAAGGAAATATGAAAAAAGGTTAGATCAAATTTTTGTACAGGTCTCACTGTTTAGAAAATACAGGGTGTTAAAAATGTGTGATATAAAGCATTATGTTATTACTGCTAGGAACGAGATGTCAATTTGAATTTTAGGACATGTTATCACTACACAAATGCCCATTAACCTACCAAACGATAGCCAAATAAGTCACTTCAAAGGCATAAAAGAGGGGTATATGCACTACACTTATGGTCATACTAGGGATTCACCAAATCTCAAAAAAATCGATATTTCGAATCGATCTTTGATCGTGATCATGGAGATCGATTCACTATTTAGATCTTTTAGATCTTTGGAAAAATTTGGGCGTAGGAGAGGGGAGCCGGGAGAGTAAACAGTGTCCATTCCAAACCAATGATATTTAAAACTCTTAAAGTATAAGTTGTACAGTTGTGGTTAAAAAAAAGAAAAATATTTAAATTATGTTAACTTTTAAGTTATAGAAGGGTATGGAGGGGGAAATATGTGATTTAAAATACTATCATAAAAAAACATACTAATTTATTGAAAACTTAGAAAACATTTGAACGAAAAAATGACAACCGTAAAATAACAAACTGTCCATAGACTATACCGATCGACATGACCGGCATCGCTGTTTTGTACAATTTCAGATTTGAGTTTTTTTCTAGAAAATGTTAGATGGCGCAGTTTAACTATTTCCTTATTCCTTTCCTAATTCTTACTAGGATCGTTTTGATCGTGGCGCAGCGACCCCATCGTTTGTAAAGAATTACATATAAATATTAATTTCCAATTATTAATCAAGACTTAAAGTTCACAGACATGAAAATACCAGAAGAATCGATTCTGTGTAAAATCGCCGATATCCTTGCAGGATCGAAGGGTAAAAGATCGATTTTCATTTGGAAAAAATCTATCTTTCCAAGAAATCGATTTAGATCGTGAATCCCTAAGTCATACCTTTTTGGTATCCGGTATATTACCTCTTTCAATTTTTTTTTAATAGTCTGGTTAGTTTAGGAAAAATTGTTACTCTATTAAGATGTTTTCATATGAGCCATCGTATCCGCGATTTCTTCGAATTAATGCGTTGAAGTAGTTTAAAATAAGTTTTCCTGATTTTGTCGTTTAATTTAAGGAAGCCCTGGCTTATCGGTAATAAACAAAAATTAAGGTGCTTGTCATAGTGCATTAATCTGGTTGTCAAAATTTATCAAAAAGTATTTATTTGTGGTGTTAAATCATGATTCAACATCTTTAACACCCTGTATAATATTATATACAGTGAGACTCTTTTCAACTACCACTCCCACGCAGTTACGCTGACGATAGTACTCATTCCAACACTCATTTTTCCAGACAGATCTCGAATCAAGAGCTGGATACTAGACGCAGATCTATTCACCTACCCCTTTCCCAAGATCTTCAATTAATCTTAGACTGAGGTGACCAAAAAACCTGGTTCAGTTCACCGCCTCCAAAACCCAGTCTTGCTCCCTGTCATGCAAAAAATCTAGCAACACTGACCCCATCCACATGAAAGGCCTAGCCCTACCGACATCGACAGTGCTGCCAGATCTGAAATGACAAAGGCGGTAGATTCGACGTATAGAAAACGGTAGATTTAGGATTGACAACGGTATACTTAGGATTGACAATATAGAAAACGGTAGATTTAGGATTGACAACGGTATACTTAGATATGACACAGGTAACGTTTACCGTTACCGTTCATCTGACCGGTGCGTTCCTATTAAGATCCCTAACAGCGTTTTTAATTGGTACAATTAGTGCGCCACAAGTTTGTCTCTATCTTTCTTTTCTCATTCATAACGTTAAAAAGGGATGCAAATGCACTAACCAAAAGTCTTAAAACGTAGAAGCAGTCACAAAATTCACAAACCACACAAAACGCTTAGGACCCGGGACTATACTATCCAACTAGGTGCTGGGAATGCCCGAAATTCGAGTTATTGATGTCTGTATAGAGATGGGGCACCGAATCGTTATTCATAGTTCGATCGATTGTTGATTAATGTTTTTTTACCGTACTTTTATAAGGTACTAAATTCTAGTACATCTCTGTTTTCAATTTTACGGTAGAATTATGTGTCTCTGCGGTAGAACGGTAAATAGACTGTCACAAAGGTAGATCTACCGTAAAAGCGGTAGCTCTGGCAGCTTTGCCTACAGAACAATGAAACGTTCGATCTTGTTGGCATCGCCTTGGAACATGATCTCATTTGGCACAAACACATTAACTTCAATAGCCACATCAGCAGCTAAAAAGCCTAGTTTAATCTTTCAAGCAGGAAGATCCTTCTCCCATTCCAACTTACACACTCTGAATGTTTCCCAAATAAGACTAGAGTACTGTTTCCACATCTGGAGAGCGACATCACCTTCGACACTTAACATCCTAGATTCTAGCCAAAACTCGACTCATCAATAGCCCAGTTCGTTCAAGAAAACTCCCTTCTCTCTCTCATCACCGCGCTGTTGGGGATTTATCCCTTTTCTACCGAATATGGAACAAATTCCATGCACAAGCTTTCCCTTCCCCTTCCAACCCACATTCATTTAAGGTCCGTGTCAATAGATTACATTTCCCTTCTCTTCAGATGCCCACGGTAGGTTAGTACTTTGGCTTGAAGTCTATGTCGGCTGTCTCAGATAAAAAAGCCACAAATTTCAGTGTTAAATAATACATAACATAAAGCAGCGAGTAAAAGCTAGTAATACATAAATTTGATCACAAATTTTGTCATATTACTCAATTTTCCCCGCACCCAATAATGACAAAAATGGCAATAACAAAGAGTAAAATAAAGTAAGTATTGCATAAATATTATTCTTAAAAACTACAACTGTAAAATAGATTTTACTTATTTCCAAACAACATTACCTTTAAACTCAGACTAACATAATATTATTACTATTGTTCGGCAGAAACATAAAAATACTACAATACCGCACGCTGTTACTCTGCCCGTCCATGCTGTGTCAATAAACATACAGGGTGTTTTTAATCGATTGTTGTTGGGCGTTTCGTCATATCGGTTCTTAACAAGACTTTGTTTTGCAGACTCGACTTCTTGCAAAATACTGACACCGTTGTTAACGATCGTGAATGATTTGCATTTTGAGATCGCTACTTAACAAGAAACATTCTTTTCCTACAGTCTTTAATACAATCGTGGTTATAAAAACAATTTACATGCACTTCTTTGCTTTCAGTCGTTATTTTTTAGGAAAATAATACAATATGCAAGGATATTCCATAAACCAAATGAGCTTATGGAAGGGCCGCGCCTGCAAGACATGCATGATTGATTCCACGGCATACTTTGAGTACGTTTTTTTTATCTTACGTTACTATACTTCAGACAATCAGACGGAAGGAAATTGACAAATGACAGATGACACTGAACATAAACATAAAATTCCAAAGTCCTAAGGAATAATGTATCGTGAATGTCTGCGACAGAGAAAGACACACAGAAGGAGATACGGAAAAGGAAATTAAAGAGAAAGAGAGTAGAAAAAACCGACTCACACAACCAGAGCTGGAAACACCTGTTAATATATTTTGAGCCCTTGGTGTGGGTGTATGGGGTGATACCTCCTCGGTCGACGAAAAGCTCCCCCACCACCAACTAATTGTGAACAATATATTAATGGATACGGTACAAAAAGAGTATATGCACAGAAATCTTCATTTTTGAATTATTCTTCCCTCCTATATGATGGACTGCACTACTTCGATAGGATAGTGTAGGTATAAGTGAAAAGCGTGACACACTGTAGATGCGAAGATCTAACAATAACCTACTCTTTTTTTCTGTAATATCGATAACCACGGTAATCACTGACCATGCTAAGCGCGGCTATATGGATTTTCTAACCTACATAGTTGAGTAGAAAGTACCGCTCGAACGAATTTTGTATATCCATCGAACAGTCATAAGTTTTAAAACTAGTCCTATTTAAAATACATCTTGATCCAGTTTACCGTGTTCCCACGCCCACGCTGCATAATTCACCATAACTTATACTTTTATTTATACCGAGAGAGAGCATTATCTTTATCTGTATCTTTGTAATAGCTTTGAACCATAGGCGCGCATAGCGGGGGTCAAAATATTAGCTAATCTAGTGACGAAACAGAAAATTAAGCAATAGATGATATTTTTTACAATTAAAATGAAAAACCATTTGAACCAATAGAACAACAAAGACAGCATTATAATTACACGCCCATTTTTGTTTTTTTAAAGAAACAAATTGGATTTTACCTCTATTACTATAGTCAGTATAATTGACTATACTCACACACACAACTATAGCTAGGGAACTTCCCTAGCTGAAGCTACTGGTTTTTTTTATCTAACACAACCCAAACAACTAAGGCTGTGAAAATATCTGAGAAGATATAGATAGAAAAAAAAAGACTACAGTGACACGGGCATCTGATGAGAAGAGACAGTGATCGTGTCGGCAAAGATGTAGCGGCAATGGAAGTATATGGAAGGACAGGTGGAGGAAGACCAAAGCAGACAACGAAGGTGGGTGAAGTCTAGAATAATTTACGGGGAAAAGATTTAACAGGAGAAGAAATTTAGGACAGGTCGTCGCGTGGAGACGTCTCAAACCACGAAAGGTGGAGTCAAAGAAGAAGAAGAATAAAATTAGTCGATTGTCATTGTAAAAGAATGTTTATAATATGAAGTTTAGATTGAACGCCTCTGGCTATGTTTAATAACGCTAAACAATCTGAGTTTAACATTATATTAGAAAAGCATTTCAAAGCGCTTTTAACGCTCTTAAAATTTGAATTGCTTCATGAAAGGCAAATCGATCATTAAAATGCAATAATACCTATTTTTCGCATATACGGTTTATTTGATTTTTAAGATTTAAAAAACTGCCTATATGATTTAAAAATCTGTCGATATATTTGCCTTTTCAATAAGACATTCTCAGAGCAAGTTTCAGCACTACTGAGAGAAGTCGGAGAAAAAGGAAAAGGAAAGTGAAAAGAAAAGGGAAAAGCAAGAGGAAGAGGAAAATGAAAAAGAAAAGGGAAAAGCAAGAGGAAGAGGAAAATGAAAATGAAAAGGAGGAAGAGGAAAAGGAGGAAGAGGAAAAGGAGGAAGAGGAAAAGGAAAAGGAGGAAGAGGAAAAGGAGGAAGAAGAGGAAAGGGGAAAAGAAAAAGGGGAAAAAAGAAAGATAAAAAGGAAAAGGGGCAAGAAGGAAAAGGAAAGGACGTCAAAAATAAAAGTCGAACCTTCTTGCAAAAATTGAACTATAGACCTTTTATCGAGAATTAAAAATCCATTAAATAACAAATAAAATGCAGCTTTTACCTTTTTCACACTATCTACAAATTTTCTACCCACTTAATAACAATTAGCGAATTTCTACACAACGTGTACCCTTCAAAGTAATAATTTCTTATTTTGACACTTTATGATAAGTGTTACGGATGCAAAGATATATTAAGTACAACAATATACATACATTTGTTAATAAAAAATCCCATTATGAACAACAAATTAGCAATAATTGTTTCATATTCGGAATCATATGCGCAGTCAAGGTAAAAATACGCCCAAAGGAATTTATTGAATATCACAGACATTACTTTAAATGGCGGCTTAAAAAAATAAATGTTATTTATTGTTTACAAATACCCATAAATATTAATACATGTAATAAATGGTGTCTGTTACTTTGCCAGCCCCAGCAGGAGAAAATTCATTATCACCAATGATTGCAGTTAATTTAAATAGACTTGTCAGCTAGGCATAAAAAAGCAATATTCAAATTTCATGTTCTATTATAGTTAATGTATATGAATTACCCGCCTGTCAAAATCGGTAACATACTTATTTATTTCTTAAATAAAAGCACTTAGGTTTAACAAATGATGTTGACTGACAGAATTTCAAGTGGTTAGAGATGTTCTATGGGTATTACTTTTTTATTAGTAAAAGTCTTGGCGTTTTTTTTTCAATGTTTAAAAACAGATGTGTCTAAATTACATCAAACTTATTTAAGAGCAGGGAAAAAATAGGTTAGGAATGAAATAATAAGAAACTGAAGACCAGGAGTTGTGGAGACGATAAATCAGGAATGCCGACCACATAGAGTTCAGTTTATGATAAAACTCAGCGTTTCGACATTTGATAATCACAGATGACCTCAACAGCTAATAGTGGTTCCTTCGAAAAGTCCCTAGATCAGTAGTGGATTGGTAGTGGGCCGTATCAAGCTGACACGACAGGTAGCGTCGTTTTATTTTCGTTTGATTTTGGTGTTTTGTGTTTGTGATGTTGGTGTTTCTGTGGGTGTTGTTTGTATAGTGCGTGTTTTAAACATTTTACTTTTCGACTTTATAGATTTCAGAGACTAGATTTTCTTGGTGTTTTTATTTAAGTTGAACGGTGAGTACAAGTCTGGTCCTGCCTTTTTAGCCAACCTCTAAACGTAAAATAGACCATACTTTAACAGGGTGCCATAAATGACAGGTGACTTGGCCACCATATTGCGAGACCTAAAAAAAAGTTTACCATATAAGGTTGGAACAAGAAGGAATTTAAAAAATAGGTCGAGTGCAAGCTATACTTGCACGATTAGTATTCCGTACCATCAGCCCCTCACTTAAATTATTAACAGTAATGCACTCGCGTTTCGACTGAGCCAAATTAAAAATTTTGGAAAACTTATAAGATTTATAAGGGTAAGGGATAAATAAGGGCAAAAGCTGATTCATACATCGTGACAAATATTTTGTGTCGAAAAACGTTTTCCCTAAAACCAATGGTTCAGCAGTTATAAGGAAATAAACAATTAAATTGTTTATAACAACTGATTGCGCCAGATGTTTCAATTCTGATAGTTTTGGCTCAATCTTGACCTAATTTGTATTAGGCAAAGTATATTGCCAATAGAATTTATATAAAATCGCCTAGAACTAATGGAAACTCTATATTGCACGTTATAAATTTCAAAAATAACTCACAGCGTGACGTCATGAGGGAACCCGGACGAATTTGACACGCAATCTTTAAGAGTTTTTCCCGAAAAATGTTTTAAAAAAATTAATAAAAAATACACCATATATGTATATTTTTGAATTTCTCAATGTTCATGATTTTTTCTGATTTTTCTGAGCGATCCTTTTGGTGATAAGGGTGGAGGACAGCGATTTTTAGCGTTTTTCCCGAAAGTGTTTAAAAAACGCATACAAAATATAACCATCATATATTTGTTGAATTCGTGCTTCAATAAGCTTTCATTTCACATCTCACACGATGCCATTGATTTTTTTTTCATTTCCAAATTTACCCCTTGAAATTAACCCCCCGAATCAAAATTATACTTTTTATACTTCACGTCTATAATTGGGCCACCACACTCTATCTTTGTGCTTAGTTTCAAATTTTTAAGTCGAATAGTTTCAAAGAAAATCGCCTGTGGCAGACACAAGGACGGACACTGAAATGATTCCATAAGTGTTCCGTTTCACGGAACACGAAAAAGAAGAAGACATAGTTACTCTGGTACATATGCCTCGTCATCAGAAATTGGGAAGCAATGAAATAGCTCATCAAATCGACAGGGAAGCTGCAGAGGGGCCTTTCCTTGGACCTAAACATCTCGGCGGGTAAATAAGTGCAAAGCATTAACAAAAATTCTTACTATAATAGGTCAGGTTAGTGATGTGAGTGTAACCAGAACGGAACTAACTGCAATACAAAATATGAGTACAATATGGAGAAATGAGAACTAACTGACACAAAAATGTATCATCATTACTTAAAGATGGGCTATTCCATCACATTTACGATGCCAAAAAAATTGTGAATAGAAAATAACGGCTTTAAAAATTATTCTGTATCAATTAGGGATGTCAATCCCGGGATCCCGAAATCCCGGGTTTGGTCGATTAATATTCTCGGGATTAATCTCGAAATGTTCTTTAGCGACACCGACAGCGATATAGAAGACACTGAAGGTATGGATAAGGTGGAAGTTTTGGAAAAAAGTGACTTTTTGGAAGGAATCATTACCAATTATCATGACCTCTGTGTATTGCTGTCTAGAGTTAGACAAATAGTTCGAACATTTAGAAAATCGCCAACTACAAAAGTATATCAAAAATGATCATGGGAAAGAGCTAAAAGTTATATTATATTGCAAAACGAGATGGAGCAGCTTACTTGACATGCTCGAGCGTTTTTCACTATTAGAGGATTTCATAAAAAAGATCTTATTGATCTTAACATATGTAACACCAATTTTGGATTCAGAAAGTGAAGTTCTCAAAGGCGTTGTAAAAGTTCTCCAACCAACAAAAATTACAGCTGAAGCCTATGCCATCGCGATATGGATTTATGTAAAGCAGATGCGGCATTAAAGTTCATGTTGAAGGAATTATCCACTGGTCTGAAACTAACACACACACGAGAAATTATTCAGAATTAAAACACCACTCACTACGGAACTACACGAGTCATTAAGAACAATGATTAATCAAGACATTCTAAACTCCGAACAAGATGACTGCTTGAAAACATCAAATATTTCTCTCATTTCTCATTAAATCTAAATTGGAAACACTTTTAATCAGGCTAGACACAGACAACGAAAATGAAACAGAAATCAGCGACGAAGATTACATTCCCATTGCAGAAATTCTGAGAGCAGAAGAGAATGAACTATTAAAAGCATTACTAAAATGTTCAGAGCACTGTCAAAAGCAAACTAGTAATAAGACCCGGATGTCCGCAATCCTTACTCAAAAAATTGATTTATTTGCAAATGATCGTAATCTTCAAAAAGCCTTTGAATTCCTATACTAATCATTCAGCCTACAAGCGTAGAACTCGAGAGATGTTTCTCTTCCTTTTTCTGCAACAAAATACGTTCTAGCCTGAAAGACGAAACTTTGGACGCCCTAATATTTATGGGGAATTTTTTTTAAATATATACATATTATATATACATATATATATATATATATATATATATAT
Source organism: Philopedon plagiatum (assembly GCA_963971165.1). Classification (NCBI taxonomy): domain Eukaryota; kingdom Metazoa; phylum Arthropoda; class Insecta; order Coleoptera; family Curculionidae; genus Philopedon; species Philopedon plagiatum. The sequence continues at coordinate 23,047,320 of OZ020198.1, read as the reverse complement.
ATATATATATATATATATATATATATATATATATATATATATATATATATATATATATATATTGCATTTAGAGTCGTTTAGGTGCTTTTTAGTTTATTTGTATGTTTAAACTTAATAATTAAAAATTTTAATATTTGAATTCCTTTAAATTTTGTTCGGGAGTAATCCCGGGATAGACAATAACATCTCGAAAATCCCGGGATTAAGAAAACCAGTCGAGATTGACACCCCTAGTACCAATCCTTTCAATCAACACAACTATCATTAGGAAAATTATTACCAACATGATTGGATTATTGTTACCCTTAGCCATTCACACCTTACAACTATGTATTAATTTAATTGCATAAAAAAATGGAAAGCTTATGAAAAGCTGTTTTTTAATCTTAGTAAACACGCAAATGCCAAAGAACAACAATAAATTAGAAGGCTTATTAACGTCTAAAAGTTAAATAGGCCTCGAATGAGCAAAGCTGCACCCGCACTGAAGGTCTCGACTATCGGAAAAGATGCAAATGTCAGTTACGTCATCGACTACACGTAATTCTGCAATTCACATTTTGCTAAATAAAATCAATCGATTACCCAAATAGATAAAAGTTTGTCTGTCGTCACACAAATGCAAAATGACATTTTATATTACGAAAACGATGCGAAATAACAATAATATCATTTTCTGTGAACTATTTCGATATTTCTAAGTCAAACACAAACAAAGCGAAATAATAACTTCTCGATATTTTTACAGGTTTCTTAACATCCGAAAATCCATGTTTTTATTTTTTCGACGGAAATGGTATTCGAGACTTCTCTACTTCTATCAGAAACCGGAGCAACCGTTGTCATGCCTCTCATGGTCATTATGACCCAGCAAGTAAAAGACGAAGCCTCCTGGTGCATGATCGCGGACGACATTGTAATATTAAGCACCAGCAGGAAAGACATTAAAAGTAAAGAGGTGGAAGAAATCCCGAACTTGACAAAATTTCTTGCTGGCAAAAAGTTAGACAAATCAGTCTATAAGGATGTTATAAAGGCATTTGGCCATCGCTGGAATAAATGCATTGAGCTACACTGACATTGCGTAGAAAAATTAAAACATGTTTTAATCAATATTTTGCTGTTTTCTTTCTTACGCCGGACACTTTTCATTCCATTCTCATATGTAAGTTCTAGAATTCCTCCTCGAACATGTAGATAATTATTAAACTCCCTGTATACAACATTAACATTAAAGGCAAGAAGCAATTGTTACTACCTAATAAATTTTTAATATTATATATGTGTTGGCTTGACCTGTTAAAGTAAGCGTGTAAATTTCAGTATCAAGTTGCGTCGTTTTCAAGCTAGTATTGGTTACAGGTTGTTGTAATTTATGTAGATCTGATACTTTGTTTCATTTGCTCACGGAAGCCATTTCTGCAACAATGTGTAGACCGAAAAAGCGTGTTAATATACAGTCGTTACCACAAGAGCGTTGGCTTAGTATCTAATATAAATATCAAGTAGTAGTAAAAAAATCATGTTTGTAGTTTAGAAATATAACGTAAAATCAAGAAGAAACGTCCTCAAAGTATGCCGTGGAACCAATCACGCATGTCTTGAATTATTACTCTTGAAAGGTAACATAAAAGGTGCAGGTGAATGAAAAATAAAACCGTCAAGTTCTGAAAATTTTTATTTTAAAGAAATTATTCTCATTGTCATTGCATAATACAGAATTAAAAAAAAACATATACAACAAAGAACCTAAAAATTATAGATTTACACTAAATGAAAGACATGTCCACTTTCTACTTCCAAGCATGTTCTCATTCTTCTTTTTACAGCATCAAAAACATTGGTGAGCACTTAGGGGGAGTTGTTAATCGCCTGAAATTTATTTGAAATTCTAGGCCGTAGGATCTCTAAATTTTCGCAAGGGGTTTTGAAAACCGGGTTTTTAATGTGTGGCCATAAAAAAAGTCGCTCGGCGTGAGATCGCAGGACCGTGGTGGCCACCTAACTGGCATATTACGACTAATGATTCGGTGTTCGAAAAACTCTTCCAAAAAAATTAAATTATCAATAGTTACGTGAACTGGTGCGCCGCCGTCCAGCTGGAAGTAGCCTTGTCGCATCTCTTCATCGTTTAATGCGTTTACAAAATTTTCTGAAATTTCATTACGGTATTAAAACTATGCCTCGTCAGTCAAAAAGTTTTTTTCAAATATGTTTTTATTATATGCAAATTACTCATAAACCACTCTGAAAATTGCATTCGCTGTGGCTTGTCGTTTGGTAACAATTCTTGGACTGAGCTTAGACGATAAGCGTGCATATGCAGGTCACGTTTCAGGATTGTATTGCAGGTTCCGTAGGATACATTTACTTGCTGGCTTAAAGGCTGAATAGGGGTTTGTGGGTGTTCCTTAACAATTTGCCTCAATTCTTCTACTTTAATGTCGTGCGAACTTTGGGTCTCCCACTGCCTTCCTTTCTATTCACACTTCCTGTTTCTCTAAACAAAGCCACAAATCTAGTCAAAACTTGGCGAAACTGGTCGAAATCCATGACTAAGTGTGGAAATTCTGTAATCTAAAGGCAAAATATCGGGGATCCGCGCTGGCCATTTAAATGGCCCAAAACGGTCAATTCACCGTCCTGGAAAAGTGGCATTCAAAAAGTCGGTTATAGCTGCTGCACTGTGAGCGGGAGCTCCATCATGTTGAAAAATAATTCTGCCATTTTGATCAGCATTCCTCAACGCAGCGATAACTTGGTACTGGAGCAGTTCTAAATATTTTTCAGCTGTCAGACTACCCTCTATCAAAAATGGCCCAATTATTCTGTTTCCAAGAATTCCTGCCCAAGCGTTCTCTTTCTGCCTTGTCTGGGTATGCGTGTCCTGAATTATGTAAGGAATTTTTCGCGCCCATATTATTGTATTTTTTTTGTTGACTGTACCATTTGTACAGTACTCTCATCCGAGAATAATATTTTATTTGTGATGGTTTGGTCGTTGTTAATTCGTTCTATCCAATGTTCACAAAACTGCATTCTAAGCAAATAATCATTTAGCAAAAATTCTTGAACATTCCTGACTTTAAAAGACTTGTATTTCTCTTTTTTAATTGCTTTGTAGCAACTGCTCCTGAATTTTCTAAAAACATCAGCAAGCATACTTCCATTTTGAATTCTTAGTTTACAACAGTTGCGTTTCTTTCTGTCCTCACGTGAGAACTTACGATAAATCCAGTGGTTACAAATTTTTCATGGAACCGTTGTACTGTTGTTCTGGACGGGACTGGACGGTCAGGATAAGAAGCGGCTAAGTTATGGACCACTTTTTGTGTCGACATTCCTCTGATGTAGTTTGAGACTATCTGAATATGTTCCCCTGTAGTGTAAATTGACATTTTCAAGAGATTTTCGACAATTTCGATGCGCAAATTTAAAAATTATTTTGTGACAATGACAGTGCGTCAGTTCTACCTGCTCTGGTTGAGAAACAAAGGTTACAAGGTGAACAAAAAGTAAAATTTTGTTATCAGAAAAATGGATTTTAAAGATATTTACCAAAGTTTTTTGGCGTAATGATAAAGTTTTCCTAGACCTAAGACCCTAAACTTCACCTGTTTCAAATTTCAGATTCTTTGCTTCAGTAGAACATGCTTTAACATGGGGGGGGGGGGGGTTGTAAATTTACCATGTAAAATCATATGACTCAAGTTAAAAAAACGCACTGTAGAATCAAAAATATTAAGTGTCGCTTCCCAGATGTGGGAACAGTGCTCTAGGTTAGGTCTTATTTGGGAAACATAGAGAGTATGTAAGTTGAAAGGGGAGAAATATTTTCAGACTCGAAAGAGAAAACCAAGCTTTTTAGCTGCTAATCTGGCTACTGGATACTGAAGTAATGGAGTTAACTTTTTTCAAGTTTGCTGATTCTAAAACTATTGCCAAAAAATGACTAAATTGTTAGTTTCGAGTAAGATTAGATTTGTGTTTCCTTTCACAAAACAGGGTCATTAATGATCTACAGACCAGTAAAATTAAAGATAGTGGCCAATCCATCAATATCGCTCGATACATCTAATAGATTCCCAATGTTCAACAGCATTTTTAGATTGATGATGAATGTAATTAAACAAAGGATGTAGTTCATAGGTCTCCAGCCGTCTCCGATATAAATTGTTCTAATATTAAAAACTATAAAGTAAAGTATGTTTGGAAAGCCCATTATTATTGGATTGATTTAATAACAAGCAACTTGTATTTTGTAAGACAATGAAACAATGACCTCACAACGTAGGTCAAAGACATTTCTCTCTGTATATCACAAACAGAAAAATATGAATAGGTATAAGTTTTCGGCATTTAAAAAGGGTTTCTTATACCATTCATATCTATAGAAACACGGCCTGGGAAAAGCATCTAAGTCACCGAAATGACAATGACCAAAGTCATAGAGAGAGAAAGGCGTCAGGTTTTTGAATAGTAAATGTATATAGAAAAAAATAAGCCAGTAGTAGCTCACTGGCCTCTTCTAAATTTATAATGCTCATAAACCATGTTATGACTATACAATGTGATGCAGTGTGTAAAGCCAGAAGTAAATCTTATACCGTGATTGACATAATGTATCCAGTTACACAAAAGAATAACATACGGCTTTTTAGTTCTTGCAAACCTGTAAACCCCATTATTGTGCGCATGTTATACGCGTAAGTTGAATACTTAATTATTTTTATTTTCACCTGCGAATATAGAAACGTCTATATGTACGTCTAACGGAATTTCTTTTCTTGTAGAAATTAAATTTACAAACAATCGCTATGTGTACCCGCAGACTAAGAAATCATAAGTCGTATTTATAATCTAAGTGAAAAGCCATTTAAGAGGACATAAGAAAATTTTGGGAAAATAAACTACTAAATGCACTCTGTGGAAACTTTAAGATTAGATCATAAAAATGTTAATCAATAAAACTTTTTTAAAAAAATTATTTTTTCGAAAAAATTTCTGTTCGCGGGAAATAAGGAAAATGCACATATTTATTTATTTATTGCATAAATCGTTTAAAGAAACCATTAAAAACCCAAAAAAAAAATTTTTCAAGAAAATTACTACGATAATTTAGCTACAAAAATGCTTTGGAATAACTTATTGCAATTTAAAAGTCATTTGTCCGTAATGAATAATGACGTCAGGAGATCAGCAAAAAAAAGTGTCAATCTACATGTTAACGTAAAGCTTAACCCAAAGTCGTTTTTCTCGGAAACAGTGAGAGGGGGAGCAATCGAATTTTCTGGGTTAATAGAGGAACAGTTCAGCTAGCTTCGGTAAAAAATCCAGTTATACAGGATGTTTCGTTTCGGAGCTATTAGACGTCAAAGTCGAAATTTCCGTGATTTCCGTTAAAATCGAGTACAGGTCGCAAAAGTAAATTAAATCGATGTAAATTTTCGGAGGTTGTAGAGGACCTGGAGCTTCAGAACTCTATTGAAACTGGTGAGGATCGGAAAATGGCAAGTACTTCTTTTGAATTTTTTTTAGGTCGAAAAATGCCCTCTTGGTACCTAATAACTCGAAAACAAAACGTCGGATCAAAAAACGGATTCATAAGTGAAATTTTAAAATCTCAAATACTTTCTTTTTGCAATACATTTACCTACAACTAAAATCACTGGAAAATGAATATATTTGGAAAACTGGAAATTTCGATTTTTGACCCAAATATTTCACGGTTTTTAATTTTTTGTGGGGTCAAAATGATTCACATTAAAATACATGATGTCCATATTTTTTTGTTTCTTCATTCTTTATAGGAAGGGAGCAATCGCCGACTAAATTTCGATTTTTTTGACTTTTTTGCCCTCGACAGCGGTACATTTGAATCACTCCGTATTTTTTCCTACCTAATTTTTTCCCAATTCTTCAACACTATCGTATAAAGGGATAATCACACTTTAAAATGAATACCGAATGGGTCATCCAGGAGCGTATTTAAGGGGTAAAAACAGAATTTTCTGGATTTTTTCCGATAAATCCAATGTTTAACCGACATTATTCCACACTATTTTCCTTATTTAGTGATTCTTTTTAAGTTTATTTTATCCGTTAATTATCTAAGAATACCTCCAACTAATTTAAATCGCTTATTTTTTCGTTAAAGATATTAATAACATAACTAAGTTTAAGTTTAAATAAGTTTATTTTCATCGGGGACATGCAAAATTTGAAAATTTTTGAATTTTCGAAGATTGCCATGAAAACAAAGAATTGCCGTTTATTTACTCGAAATTATTAAGATATGATGTGTCAAAATTTCCCAAAAATGCCGGTTTCTGTTGCAAAATTGAAAGGTTCCTGGACCGATTTCGGCTTGAAATATACATGAATACGATTTTAGGAACCTACTACTTTAAGTGCAGGGATCCTTCATTGAATGAGTTACGAATTAAATGCTATTTTTATTGATTTTTCGATGACACTACAACACAGGAATTCGCCATGTACTCATTATGAGTCATAAATTCACTTTTGACGACACAGCGATGGGATCATGTTTTACAAGTCGTAATTCGCGCGAAAATTTGCAGTAGAAAATCCTTTTATTTTGTTAATTAAGACCAAAATAAATGGACAACAGAAACAGCCATAAACATTTAATTGATGTAGAGAATATAAAAAAAGATTTCAGATTTATTTGGGTTATATGCATATTCCCTATTAGGGTTTTACAAAAAGAAAACAAAAATTGTTTTTCAAGAAAAAATACTTTGAAAGAATTTTCGAAACCCAACTTAGTATAACATAAAAAGTTATTGAAATATCCATTAAAGTCTGAGTAAAAACAGGAGTGGTTGGACTGAAGGTGGTTTCTAACATCAGTGATTTAATCGCAAAAAGTTTTGACCTAAGCAAACCTAAGCAAACCATATTAAGAATTAGAAATAAGAAAATAGTTTTGCACAGTCATGACCAGTCATATTATTTAAATACAGCTGTCCAATGTACTACATTAAAAACTTTTTTTGGCTAACCATTTAACACGTTATATTATTTTTTTAGGTCTCACCTAATTAATAAACCAACTGTTTAATAGAGTGCAATTATTGTTTTACACTAAAAATAGATGCGGAACACGGAACTATAGCAGGGAACTTTTCAACATTCGTCAATTTAATTAAAAGGGAAACGAAGGATTGTTTTAGCAGCTCAAGGATTAATTCTACGAATTAACAGAAACTGAAGTGTTCTTATAGGCCAAGCAATAGAGCGATTCGTCGTGACATTAATCCTATTAGAAAACCGTCTGTTCCATCATCTAAAAGACGATCAGTAGGTGATTTCTGTTATATTTCCAACCCTGAAATTTTTTCCATTAATTTGTTATAAACATTTTGAAGCAAAAAACGCCATTTTTTTAGTTTTTTGCTTATAAAATGGAACGTAATGAAGCAATCTTAATAGTATAAATGGACGAGAAGTATCAACGGAGAAAATTCGGAAAAACCGGAAAATTAAGTTTTTTTTTAAATTCATAAATTGGCCAATTTTAAACGTAGAGGGCTCAAGCTTTGGAAAAAAGCAGTAATTTATAGCTACTTTATGTGTGCAAAACCCCGATGCTGTCTGACGATTAGTTTTGCCACAATCGTCATTTTAATTTTTCAATACACTATTTTGCAACAGGTCTGGATACTCTATGAATTGTCCGATTTTAATTATTGAAACGGATTTGATAAGTACAAGTTTAAATGAACAAAATGTATATTTTAATTTTTCCGAACGTAAAAATGCGTGAAAATGGCACCCTTTCGCTCCTCTGCTCTCCCCACCTGACAGCTTTCGAGCGTTCGGCCATGCATTCTCACGCATCTTTACGTGCATTTTCAACCGGTTTCGTACCATTTTATGGAAAAATTAAAATATACATTTTGTTCAATTAAACTTGTACTTTTCAAATCCGTTTCAATAATTAAAATCGGACGATCCATAGAGCATCCAGACCTGCCGCAAAACAGTGTATTGAAAAATTAAAATCACGATTGGGGCAAAACTAATCGTCGGACAGCGTCGGGGTTTTGCACACATAAAGCAGCTCATAAATTACTACTTTTTCCCAAAGTTTGAGCCCTCTACGTTTAAAAATGGCCGATTTATGAATTTTTAAAAAAAAACTTAATTTTACGGTTTCTACGGATTTTCTCCGTTGCTACTTATCCGATCGGGACGTTCGACTCCTCATTTTGTTCGTATTTTTATTCTCTACAAATCGTCCATTTACACCATTAAAATTGCTTCATTACTTTCCATTTTATAAGCAAAAAAACTAAAAAAATCGCGTTTTTTTGTTTAAAAATGTTTATAACAAATTAGTGGAAAAAAAATCAGAGTTGGAATCATAACAGGAATCATCTACGGATCGTCTTTCAGATGATGGTACAGGCGGTTTTCTAATAGGATTAATGTCAAAAAATCGCTAATATTTTGCTCTGTTGCTTGGCCTATTAATAAAAGAGAAGAAGAATATTCAAGTGAAAATATTAGTAAAAATATTGTTTGAACCAGTGTTGGGCCAAATGTAATCTACTTAAGCCAATTACAATTAACCAAGTGATGGGTAAACTTGGTTGATCTTGTTGGCATCGCTTTCGAACTTGATCTCAGCTGGCACAAACACATTACTTCAATAGCCACATCAGTACTTTCGAGCCACGAAATACTTCTTCCCTTCAACTTACACACTCAACACTCTACCTAGAGTAGATTATGGAATAAAGAAATTGCCTGCAGATGTTTTCCCTGCCCCTCCCAACCTCCAATCCTTTTAAACCCATGTCAATAGATTACATTTCTCTTCAGACGCCCACGCCCACTTTAATACTCAGGCTTAAAGTCTACATAGGTTGTCTCAGATAAAAAAAAATTAAATAGCTTTTAATATATTACATAGCTACGTATGGGTAATTTATAAATACATTGTAATTAAAAATAATTTAACCAGGTTCCATTGTAATTTGATTAAAGTGAAATCAGATTTATTAATCACATTACATTATAATCGTATTAAGCCCAATACTGACTGGACGGACTGGATACAAAATAATTATTCAGCTTCGGTTTGCTTAGGTTTGCGGCACTGCTACCGGTGATATCAAAACTGTATGAGAAACTGCTACTCAAAAGACTCAAACCTATTATTGAAGAAAAATGTATAATTCTCACATATCAGTTCAGATTCAGAGAACAGCATGCGACAATAGATAAGGTCCATAGACTTACAGATCAAACAGAGAAATCACTTGGAGAAAAGAAGATATGTTCAGCAGTGTTTTTGGATGTTGCTCAGGCTTTTGATAAAGTTTGGCATCTAGGATTGGAAAAGAAGCATAAACAACTTCCACCAAAACAGCACAGCTTTTTACTTAAATCTTATATCAGTGAAAGAATGTTCAAATGTGAAGATAAATACTCCGAACTGAGACCAGTAAAAGCTGGTGTAGCACAGGGCAGTGTTCTAGGTCCACTGTTGTATTTATTATACACCTATGATATACCGTTAACACAACAAACTACCATTGCTACAGTTGCTGACGACACTGACGTATTGGCAGTGGGAAGAACTGAACAAGAAGCCAATGAAAAGCTCCAAGAGACTCTGACCAAAGTTAATGCATGGACAAAACGCTGGCGCATTTAACTTAATGAAAGTAAATCTGTGCATGTCAACTTTACAAATAGACGCACAGAACAGACAGCAATCACTCTCAACAACCATACAATCCCGTATGCAAACACAGCTAAGTACCTAGGGATGAACTTAGATGCTAATCTGAGATGGAAAGAGCAGATAAAAAAGAAAAGGGACGAACTTAATCTCAAATATAGAAAAATGTACCGACTGATTGGAAGAAACTTCGAGCTATCATTACATATAGTTATATATAAGCAGGTCTTGAAACCTGGGCCCTATAACACAAGACCTACAATTGTAACAAGTGTACAACCAGACCTACAACTGTAACATATTTCCGTAGTTATAAGACCGACAAAGGTTAGTACAAGTTAAGTTGTGTTACAAAACTTAACAAGTCTCCAACCAAAAGCCTACACTTGTTGCACTTGTATGTCTTGTGTTATAGGGCCCTGGTTGGACATCCGGCAACCAACTCTGGGGCTGTGCTAGTTCTAGCAACATCGTAACCATTCAGCGGTTCCAAAACAAGGTACTAATCAAGTCAATGCCCCTTGGTATGTAAGAAATAGCGACCTCCATCGTGACCTGGGTGTGGAAATGGTTGCAGACGAGAAAAGACGATTTGCAGAAAAGTATGAAGAACGGCTTCACAAACACGTCAACTTCGAAGCAATCCGGCTGCTCGACCAACAAGAAGACTCAATTGAAGACTGAATTGGTGTAGTGGGTGCAAAAAGCAGAGCAAAGTGTGCGTGTTTGATGTACCTGGTGAGAAATATCTGAGGAAGACCAGTACGTAACTTTAGCTTCAGTTTTAAGATTTGAACAGAACAATATTACCTAGTTGTTAATCTTAGGATCAAGATTAGTTGTAATCACATAAATACCGAGTAGGTTTTTACAATTAAAAAAAAAGCTTTGGTCCAGTCTCTCATATTAACTTTCGATTTATTGATAAATGAGATAGGTAATTTTTAAACGGAAAAGCTTCGCCAGGCATCCCTAATTTACAGAAGTGGCGGCAGGGATACTGTTACCCGATTTACGGTTTACTAATGAGACCTTTATCGGGCGATCATGGCACGTAACGCAGATTTAGAAACTGCAACACAGAGTAATCGCCAGACCAGGGCAAATAACAGCAAATGCCGCCGATCTGGCTGCGAACAAGTTCCCTTTTACCCTTCCGCTAATATACAGATTATTGTATTGTATAGTAAAAGATTTAAAAAACAAAAAAATCTGCTAAATTAAAACAAGATTTTTGCATCCGACGCATGTTTCTCTAGCCATGTTCCTATCATCAGGAGATGTAGTTTTAATCAGTTTTGGACACAACCTGATTATAACGTAATTTTATTAAAAATCTGATTACATTTTAGCATAATTATAACGTAATTTGATTACATTGTAATCATAATTACCCATAGGTATGTACTCTGTTAAATAGTATTTAAACTAAGAAGTAATTAATTACTTTGTAATAACATTATGTCGTGATTTAATTATATTATGACTGATTACTTGAAAATGAATTATTCAATTTCATTTACATACCGTCCGAAAAGTGAATGGGTTTAGTATTTCTCGAAGATTAATTATTCATTTTAAGCCTTGATATGGGTCACATATTGTTCTCCAAATTAAAAAACAATACAAATTAACTATACTTATACTGATTATAATCTAATCAGATTACAATGTAATTGCATTACACCTTAATCGGTTAATTTATGTAATTAAGATGAGAGATTACTCCAGTAATTTGTTACAAAGTAATTTGATTACCCATTACTTGATTAATTGAAATTGGCAATTATTAATCTGATTACATTTTGCTTAACACAGGTTTTAATCATCTCCTGATGATGATAACACGATGAGCGACACTTATGTCGCATAAACGCCAAAGAGTCCAAAATCACAAGATATACAGGGTGTCCGAAAAGTCTTAGAATGGGCAAATATCTTTGATATTAGTAAAGATAGAGATACCCAATTTTGGGTGGATCTTATTGGTTAATAAATCTACTTTTTCATGTATTTTAACGTTTTCAACCCCCTTGAGAGGTGCCGCTAGGAAGATGAGGCCAAAAATTTTAAATGCAACCCTATGCCGTGTGATACCTCAATTTAAAGGTCTTTAAAAAAGAAACATTTTACAGCAAACCCGAGGTCCGCATCTTAATTCGTTTTTAAATGGCAAACCTTTAAAAATTAAAAACCGTAAAAAAGATAAAAATTTAAATATCTTTATTTCTCGTATTACTTTAAAAGTTGTTCAAAATGACCACCATGAACTTCTTGGCAGTAATAAAGTCGATTTCTTAACTCACTTCTCACATTTTCGAAAATGACAGAGTTCCAAAATCGACTTTATTACTGCCAAGAAGTTCATGGTGGTCATTTTGAACAACTTTTAAAGTAATAACCCAGATAAAACCAGACCAGATGCGTAAGACTGTCAAATATCGTGTTCAATCTTAATGACCTTGAGGCGTGGCACTCAGGCTGAATGCACCATCGCTTTGCGATGGTGCAGGCGTCTCTACTATACGGCAGTTACGTTACATTTGAAGAAGACACGGCAGTGGCTGTGATTTAAATTTATAACCTCGGTCCCCGTACTTGATGCCAGACGGCCGGCCGATCGTCGCGTCAATCCTTGGCTCGCCGTCGCAAGACGTACAGGCGACATTGGAGCTGACGCATCTGGTCTGGTTTTATCTGGGGTAATAAGAGAAATAAAGGTACTACAATTTTTAATTTTTTTTCACAATTTTAATTTTCATGGGCTTGCCATTTAAAAACGAATTAAGATACGGACCTCGAGTTTGCGTTAAATTGTTTCTTTTTTCAAGACCTTTAAAATGAGCTACCACACGGCATATATTTAAAATCTTTGACATCAACTCACCTCTCCAGGGGGTTGAAAAAGTTAAATTTCATAAAAAAAATCGGTCAAGTGCAAGCTATACTTATGTAGTGTTCCGTGCTATTAGCCCCCCACTTAAATTTCTAATAGTAATGCACTTGCGTTTTGAATAAGTCAAATTAAAAATTTTGAAAAACTTGTAAGGACAAAAGTTGTTCCTTACATCTTGAGAAATATTTTTGTCGAAAAACTTTTTCTCTAAAACCAATGATTTAGAGTTATAAGGATATAAACAATTAAATTGTTTATAACAGTTGACTGCGCTAGAATTTTTCAATTCTGATAATTTTGGGTCAATCTACACCTAATTCTTAATGTTCATGATTTTTTTCAGATTTTTCTGAGGATCCTTTTAGTGGTAACGGTGGGAGACACAAATTTTTAAGCGTTTCTATCCCAAAATGTTTTTAAAAATGCATCAAAAATACATATATTGTTGAATTCGTACTTCAATAAGCTTCCATTTGACACCCTAAAAGATACCCTTGAAATTTTTTTCCATTTCCCAATTTACCCCCTGAAATTAACCCCCAGAATCAAATTTCAACATTCTATATTTCACGTCTATAATTGGGCCACCACACTCTATCTCTGTGCTAAATTCCAAATTACGTCGAACAGTTTCAGAGAAAATCGCCTGTGACAGACACCAAAATGATTCCATAAGTATTCCGTTTCACGGAACACTAAAAAAATTTATTAACCAATAGGATACACCTAAAACTCGGTAACTCTATCTTTACTAATAGCAAAGATATTTGCCCATGCTAAGACTTTTCAAACACCCCGTATAATATTTTAGGTTACTTCTGAATAATTCTTTTTTGATCCCCTTCAGCTTCCAGTATTTAAAAGATATTTTTCAGCTTCCAGTATTTAAAAGATATTTATCTAATATTACTAAACTCCATACTGTATTATTTCGGTACGCTAATAGGGGAAAAGCAAAGAGAAAATAATCCCCTCTTTACATGGTATTTAATCCTCCCTGCTGTCTAAACAAGAGCTGCGGGTTGCTTGGGATAGGAAAGACCCAAACATGTTGATTCTCATTAGATAACACGGGAACAAAAACTACAGAAACTACCGGAAATATCTTAATTTTCAAAAGGGTAAAATTTACCTTTTTGTATTTAGAGGGGTAGTTAAAGAACGGACTGGAAAAGGAACTGTTATTTTACAATATATAAAAAATAATAATTGTTGATTGTTAAATCTGAAGAAACTGTCCAAAAGGTCACGAAGGTCTGTGGACTTTCGTCAAGAAAGATTTAAACTGATATCAACAAATTTATGCGCAGTGTGTCTTAGCTTTTATTATTTTGGGTATATAAATGGGTTGTTTTCATTTCCTGAAACCCTAAAAATGTGTACATGTTTAGGAAACAAATAGATTATTATAATGAATGAAGGACTTCAACAAGTTCTGTATAGATTCCCGTTTCATTAATCACGATATTATGAGGTTTTTGTCTTAGTCTCGTTTTTCGAGTTGAAAATATTTTTATTTGTTAGTTATTACATTGATCTAAAGTCTTCAGGGCTTTTAGAGAAACGATCTCATAAAAAAGGCAGAAAGGGATCAATAAATTTTAGAAAAGTGACTTTAAGGGACCGTGAGCTAAATGTATGCGTATTTAAATCATATAGCAAGTGTTCAAAAATGTATTTTTGTTTAGTAAAAGATCCCTACGAAGTCACATCTTAAGTCATGGTTATTGGTCCTCTGTCTGCTTCAAAAGTCATATACAGTATGTCTGAGGATGGGGTTTAAAAGAGGACAAATGGATCTAATTTTGCTCAGGTTGGGTTTGATTGGGTTTGATTGGATACGTAAAAATGTCAGTCCTATAAAAGTTTTTGCTTGTAAAATAAATAAGATTCACGTTATTTCTTTTTATTCAATAAGACACCTATGCGGTGTTTATAGATTAAGAGCCAGCGACCGCCAGGCATACGTTATAGTAGTTTACTCGTACGCAAAATAACGTTTTCGTATTTTTTTGCTCCCTGTATAAAAAATTAATTTTTTCATAACGTGAATCTTATTTATTTTGCAAGCAAAAACTTTTATTAAGAGCGACATTTTAACGTACCTTGTAAAATTTGGCCCCTTTGTCCTCTTCTAAACCCTATCCGCGGCATACTGTATACAATATTATTATTATTATTAGAATTGTATTATTAATACTATACTATAATATTTATTGATAAATAAAAATGGGCTAATAATAAGGTCCTTATTAAATCCAGACCTGCTGATATTCTGTCAAAGCTTGTGAGAAATGTATCTAATATTCTGTTGCAGGTAAGACGAGTAATTGGATAAAACTAAAACTGATTTGGAAGAAAACTAACGGCTTAAATAAAAAGAAACCTTTGACCTGAGAAACAGTTACGAAGCAGACACGCCGATAGATTATGCTTTTACAGAAAAGTGCATGTTTTCAAAGCGCCAATGTAAGAAGACATTACGTTAAAAAACCAACAACATTTTTATAACTTAAAAACAAATAACAAATTTTTGTAAAATTAGGTATTTTAAGCATTATTTGCTATGCTGCCTAACAACCATGGCCTTTCCTATAAAGAATGCCAGTCAATCTATGTTTTAAAAGAGAAATTAAAATTCTCGTTTATTCTTTTTCAGAAATTACTGATTTTCTTGTGAGGACTGGGTCATTGATGACCGAGTCGAACGGCTCTTTTTTGGATAAAATTAAGGAATAAGGATGTTTAGTGTCGAAGATGATGCCGCTCCCCATATATGGGAACAGTACTCTAGGTTAGGCCTTATTTGGGAAATATAGAGTGTGTAAGTTGGATGGGAAGAAGTAAAATATTTTTCGAAAGAGAAATTTAAATTTTACATGTACTTCCAACATTTCCTCATTGTTTTTATTACAGTTAATAGGTGTAAAATAGTTTTAAAATATTTTTTTTTAGGCAAAACCGCTCATCCAACGTAAATTTAATAAGAGGTAAAAAAGCTTCCAAATACAACCGTTTACGTAATTTTTTAGTGTTAGACCATACACCAAAAATCATTAATATCAATTGGCACGTTTTCAAGAAATTTGGGAAAAACCAAAAACTTTTAAATTTTTGACGCCCTCTACAAGCTAAACGAAGCAATTTCGAACATAACAAAGTTAGCTGAAATCTACCTATTTTAATGCCAGGAGTCTGACATTAAACGTTGTACACGTATTTTACGGACATCCTGTTAATCGATTTTGGATCTTTCTTAAAAATTATAGTACTGGGTGTTAGTTTTAAAAAGGGTGGCAAATAATAGATCAAAAATTACTAGGTGTAGGCTCTTAATATTTTAGCAAACATAATTTTGAAAAGATACTGTATTCTGTGCTGTTTAAAGGGATTAACGAAACAAACAATAAAACAAATATACAGCGTGTCTTCGGAAGTTCTTACCATAGGGAGAAAATGTTATTATTGATTTTACGAAAAAAAGTGCCTCTTTATAAAAAGTTCTGCATCGTGAGAAAATAGCATTTCCATTCAAAAATTTGATCTAGCACATACAGGGTGGCTCAAAAATGTAAAAGTCCTAATACACGTGAAGATAAAAAGACATAAAATCGTTATTTAAAGGTAAACTGCCACTGCAAATGTGCTAGAATTGACTTTTTTATGTTAGTAAATTAGGTTTGGAACATACAGGAGGTCCCAAAAATAAAATTAATTTTTTTATCGCCTTTACAAAAAAAGTATATCTTCATAAAAAGTTCTACATTGTGAAAAAAGAGCATGGTTATTCAAAAATTTTATATAGGACATACAGGTGGCAAAATAATTTAAATTTAAATTGTGACTTTCAGCTGTTTAAGCCACCCTGTATTGTCCTACATCAAGTTTATAAATAACCATGCTCTTTTTTTACAAGGTAGAACTTTTTATGAAGATATACTTTTTTGGTAAAGTTGATAATAATTTTATTTTTGGGACTCCTGTATGTGCCAAACCTAATTCACTAACATACAAAAAGTTAACTCTAGTACATTTACAGTGGCAGCTTACCTTTAAATAACGATTTTGTGTCTTTTTAGCGTCACGTGGATTGGGACTTTTACATTTTTGAGCCACCCTGTATGTCAAAGATCAAATTTTGGAATGACGATGCTATTTTCTCATGATGCAGAACTTTTTATAAAGAGGCACTTTTTTTCATAAAATCAATAATAAAAATTTTTACCATATGGTAAGAACTTCCGAAGACACGCTGTATATAGTCGGAAGATAAATTATTCGTCCACCAATTTTTAAAAAAATGGGATAAAATTAAAACTACTTAAGTTTATTTGCTTCTCATTACAAAAATAAAAACAACTATTCATTTACTAAAAACGCAATGTAAAGTCCAACCTAGATAATGCCATTCAAAAATATAATTAATAATAAAACATAATTTCTTAAAAACCAAGGGAGAAAAATTATTCGTCCACCATCATTTTTTTCGAAATTCGTCCAAACATGCCAACACTAATAACCCTTTTAATTTTATAATTTGTTGTAACCTGTTAGGCATTGACTCTACCAGTTTTATACCAAAACCTACTTCAATTTTTGACCATTCTTCTTGACATCTTGCTTTTAACGCCTCTTTGTTGGAGATTTTCTGTTCTGTCACCCTTTCTTTGGGTTCCCACCATAGATGTTCATTCGGGTTAACGTCTAGGGATTCCGGTGGCGTTTCCAACACTCTTGGTACGCTATCCAGTATCCACTCTTTAACGACCCGCGCTGTATGCTTTGGATGTTGTCTTGCTGAAATAAGAAATTGTCTCCAATTGACATTTTCTCCGCGCTTTGTCTTAAATTCTTCTTTAAAATGTCCATGTAGACGAACCGATCCATAGTTTGGTCAATAAAATGGCGGTGGCCCATTCCATGCCATGACATACACCCTCAGATTAGAATGGAACCCCCTCCGTGCTTTACCGTTGGAATTAAATTTTTAGGTTTGTAGGCTTCCCCGCGCTTTCTGTACACCAAAACCTTTTTTTATTTTACCAAACAATTCAATTTTTATTTCGTCAGTATATATGTTGTTTTTATTGAGCAAACTCGAGATGCTTCTTCTTATTTTTCTTATTTACTAATGGTATCTTTCGACCAACTCGTGTCTGTATACCCTGGCTTCTTAAAAAATTTCTTATTATTGTTACATGGATAACCTTTTTGTAATCATTGGCTTAACTTTTCGCTGTATTTGTCGCAGTAGTTCGCGGATTTTCACCAACTTTGCTTAGTATTTCTTGTTTTACTCGAAAAGTCAGTACTTGTTCTTCCTCTCCCTGATAAGGTTTTTGTTGTTTGGATTGTTTCATAATTTTTTATAATATATTCAACTGTTGACCGATTTCTTCCAACAATTTTTCTTATGTTTCTTTGAGATATTCCTTCTTCATATAATTTTATTATCAAATGTCTGATTTTTTGAGGCACCTCTGATGATTTGCGACAAATTTTGAAAATTTGCTGTATTCTTTAGACCATGGAGTCTCAGACTGCTATTAAAAATACTTTAGAATCTATATTTAGGAATTTTTATCAGTATTAGAACAGATAAATACATTCTATGTACATCTTTAATTTTTTTTTGGAAGTGGACGAATAATTATTTCGCTCGCCGATATTTTTCAAATTATCTTTCTTCTGTCTTTTTTGTCCAAGGGATCCTGATAAATAGGAAGAGTTATTGTTATTTTTATTTCTCGGGAAGAGAGATATATGTTTACTTATTTTTAAAATTTTACTAAATTTAATGTAGAAGTTTTATCTATATCTTTGAAAAATTACAAGTGGACGAATAATAAATCTCCCGACTGTACACATTAATGTTGCTTAAAGAAAACAATAGCTATCGGTAAGTGGGTATAATGTATCTATTTTTCATGTCCATTATATAACATTAAATGAAAAATAACATTTTGCGTCGCTAATACGAATTATAATTTGTTGATGCACACATTGTTTTTTTACTCTTTCAGTTATCTCCACATCTCACAAAGGATCGAAATAAAACATTTAGACAAAGTATTTTTCCTTTTATTAAAACATATTTACAGTAATGTAATGGTACTCCGCGTTTAACAATAAGAAAAATACAGGTTGTATTTAATGCGTTTTCTTTAAAAGTGAATTCAGTCTCAAAACCAGCTATGTAAATCACTTATCACTGTTATCACTTATCAATGTATACCCTACGTACAGTAGGGTGAGTCGATTTTTTAAAAGTTTTACAATTTCGATGTGGAACCCTTACAAAAAGTTTCCTTTTATAATAATAAAACAAAATTATATAAATAATTTTAATTAATTTACATCTTGCACCCTTTACAGGTACCTAAAGGTGGTTGTCGGTTTACATTTTCTTGAAAATTTCGGATTTTGATTTGGAATAACGATAAATAGATTTCTCTTTTATCCATATACAAAAACTTCTAATTACATTCAACAAAAAAATTATTTATTCTTATTTCTTTAAATATCGACAGCTTGAAAAAAGTAATAACCCCATGTGCTCTAGAAATTCAAGTTGTTTTGAGATAAGCTGATTCAAAATTCTCTAAGTTAACAATAAAATTCATCGAAAAAGGTGGCTATATTAAAGGTTAAATTTTGTAAATTTATTCTTTCTTAATAAGTAATCATTTGCTTTATATTAAAACTCTTAATTTTTTTGTAGATGGCTGTGATTATGTGTAGAGATGGAACATTCTCGAGAATTTATTTTTGGGAAATATTCTCCGAGAACAATGAGAATTTATGGGCAATTTTGGAGAATTTATTTTATATGTTGGAGAATTTTATGTTTTGACTGTATAAACTGAAAGAACATATTTTTTTACCAAAAGTAGTTTCTGCAATAATTTTATCTGAAAAAATAAAGAGATGTAGAGATGGAACATTCCCGAGAATTTATTATTGGGAAATATTATCTGAGAAAGATGAGAATTTATCGGAAATTTTGGAGAATTTATTTTATATGTTGGAGAATTTTATGTTTTGTTTGACTACATAAATTGGAAGAACATATTTTTTTACCAAAAGTAGTTTTTCCAATAATTTTATGTGAAAAAATAAAGAGATAGCACTGCACATACAATACCTAATTTCGAAAATATTTAAATTGTAAATTAACGTGATTACGCATCTTAGTCAAAATAAAGACACATTAAATTTTTATTTCCATTATTTTCAAGTAACTTTATTTATAAATAAAACACAACTTAGAAAAGCATTGTATAAAATAACATGTCTAAACAAGTTGTTTAAAACAACACCAAAAAGAAATAAAGATAAAGATGCTCCAGCTCCATCTATGATACAATAGCGGCATTAAAATAAATTACCTTAAATTTCCGTAAATTCTCATAAATTCTCCGAGAATATGAATTTTCCCGAGAACAGTCTCGTTCTCGGAAATATTCTCGGTAATTTTCCAGTAATTTATATTTTTTTCTAAAATCATAAATTTTCGAGAATTTATGCTGGGAAATATTCTCGGTAATTTATCGGTCTCCGGAAATATTCCCTTGAGAACATTCTCATGGCACATCTCTACTTGGGTATAATTAAGTTTTTGTCGCTACCCTGTATACTATGGGTCTTTTAAGATGTTTTCCATGGGGATTCTTAGTTTATTAACATGCAGAACTTTTCTACACCAAAGCGATTTTTTTTCAACCTTCAGTAAAATTTTTCCCCATATGGCAAGAAGTCCGTGGGACACCCTGTATATTTAATGTGCGGCAAATTTTAAATATCTATATCCACCGGTTCAAAAAATAAAGAAGAGAGGACATTTTTGAGCCGCACTGTATTTGATTCTAAAAAAAAATCTTCACATGAAAATGTATCGATAAGCCTTACCGAGTATGAAGAGAAAACTACTAAACCATATATTTTGTTACAAAAACATTTAAAGCTAAATATGTAAAATGCTGATATAGCATGTAGTTGTTACTCATTTAGTTATTAAAAACAACAGTTTTTCTAGGTTAATTAAACATAGTATTGTGAAATACATTTATTATAATAATAATATGTCAGGACATCTTTCAATGTGTTTAATATTATTTTACAGTCCGAGAACTTTGAAGCTTGATGTTTCTATTAATTTTTACCAGTATTAAATAATACATAGTACCACTATTAGTGTTGGGCATAACCTGATTATAATGTAATTCGATGAATAATCTGATAACACTTTAGTCAAATTACGATTTAATCTAATTAAATTATATTTAATTACATTGTAATCACTTATAAATTGTATTTAAATCGAAAAGTCACTGATTATTGCATTAAAACGGATTTCTAAAAATTAAATTATCTTATTAAATTCGTATACAGCCCGAAGAGTACTTACAATTTGATCGGTAGCATTTTGCTCTCCAAAATAAAAACTATACGTTTACTAATTTACTCTACAGGGTAATCTGATTACCATATAATTATATTACCGCGTAATTAGATTACAGTGTAATCATATTATCCGATAAACGATTAATTCATGTAATTATGACCGGACATTACTTGCATAAAAAATATTTACTTTCTACATGTGATTTTACAACCATTTTGTAGGTACGTACGTATAATTTTAAACCTGATACAATAGGGGATTCAGATTTTTAGGGGAGATATATTCATCCAACTATATTTTTGTCACCCTCGAATTCTTTACTAACAACCCTATGAAGTATGATGTGACAGCTAAGAAAACACGTGTTAGACCAGGCTAGACAGGGTTTAATAATATTACCTTTCCTACAGACAAATAGAGTGATATTTAAGTGTATTTTAATGGTAAAAACAGACAAGAAATATTAGTAGTTAGAAAGTTAGCAACAAGGTTTGGTGATAATTTATTTACCAAAGAAAAAATAAAAAAACGAGAAAACGTACATACATTGTACTTTTACATTAAACGAATGAATTTCTTAAAGCTAATTTTATAAAAATGTTAAAGAAGCCTTGTGAAAAGAGACACACAGTTTTCATCACTAAAAATACAGTTTTTTTAAACATATGCTTTTGATGATCCTAAAAGTTAATGTCATCGATCTTCACCAAAAAGAGAAGATACCATCTCTATATATAAAAGAAGAAACTGACTGACTGACTGATATATCAACGCACAGAACAGAAATTATACCTCTCTGACGCGTGAGCAGTCGACTGCCACAAAAGGACTAACA